>JAXCGZ010004887.1:17500-26833 GCA_037179515.1 Halocaridina rubra | reverse complement strand
GTGTTTGCGCATTTTTTAAGCACATGAGGGGATATGTCATCAGGACCTGTAGCTTTATGAACATCTAAATCCATCAGCGCTTTGCATACCTCTGTGGCTGTAAGGTTGATGTTCTCTAATACCGGCCCTTGAGCTTCTATCACTGCAATCTGAGGGGGTGGGGTATTTTCTACTGTAAATACTGACTGAAACTCCTTGTTCAATTCTTTGCAGATCTCTTCGTCCGTCTCAGTGATGCTTCCATCCGCTCTCTTTAGCCTTAAAACCTGTTCTTTTACCTTCAGTTTTCCTCTGATAAAGCTGTGGAAAAGCTTGGGATTTTCTTTCGCCTTCCTGGTGATGTCCCTCTCATAATCTTTCTCTGCCTCTCTCCTTTTACTTAGGTAGTCATTTCTTGCTCTTTTGTAGGTTTGCCAGGCATTTATGTTTTTTCTCCTCCTATACCTTTTCCAGCATTTGTCTCTCCACTCCTTAGCTCTTTTACACCCATTATCGAACCATTTCTCTCTGGCATGAATTACACCTACTTTGGTGACAGGTATGCAGCAATCTACAATCTTCCCATATTTCTCACAAAAGATGTCATACATTTCTTGTACAGATTTGTTGTAAAATAAGGTTCTCCAGTCAATAACTGCAAAAAGCTCATTCATTTTGATGTAATCTCCTTTCTGATAGTTCCTCCTCATGTCCTCAGTGCCTCTACTCTCAGGAAGAATGTCTTCAATGATATACTCCATCAACAACACACAGTGGTCACTCTTTCCAATTGGTGGTTCATACTCAATATTTTCAATATCCAACACATTATCTGTGAACACCAGATCAAGTAGTGATGGCTCATCCCCACCCCTGGCTCTTGTTGGTTCCATTACATGTTGGTGTAGGAAATTCCCTTGTACGCAATCTAGGAATCTTGCCCCAAAGGAGTCCTCACCACTGTGTGGGTCAAGATTTATCCAATCTATCTCTTTATGATTAAAGTCTCCCATAATCAAAATCCTACATTTTTTCTCCCGCGCCATGTTAACAACTGAGTTTATGACTTCAATCGTACCTATATGACTTTCCTCATAAATTTCAAGCCTATTTTGGTTCCTTGGTGGGTTGTATACAACAGTTATTATAATGCTCTCTGACCCAGTATTTATGCGAGCAACAAGAAATTCCCTGAACTCACTTTCTATAGCCAAGTTTATCTCTTCAACTTGAATCCTCTCACTTATGAGCAGTGCTATCCCTCCACCAGTCCTCTCAGATCTTTCGACCCTTAGTATTCTGAAGCCCTTAGGAAAAACTGTGACACTGTTTATGTCCTCACTCAACTTAGTCTCTGTAATTGCTACTATATCTGCCTTACTGTTGTGAATCCTATCTTTTAATTCTACTGCCTTACCAGCTAATCCATCAGCATTTGTGTATAACAATCTTAATGAGGCCCCATCCCCTGATCTTCTGTCATTATCTTCTTTATCTCCCCTTTGTCTGGAAGTATTCCGTAACGAAAATTTTTCTTCTCTTCTTCATTTCTTTCATCATTTAACCTTCTTGCCTCTTGCAACAAGTTTTTGATCTTTCCCATCTCTTCCTGTGTTCTGTATCGTCTAATGAACACTTCTTTGCATTCTTGAAGGTCTTTTAGACTTTTTTTTCTCAACAATATTTCCCTACATGTCTCCCCTCTCTCAAAGGTTACTTTTGTTGGTCTCGGCTTTCCTTCCCTCGAATATTTACCTAGTTGGTGTATGTTTACAATATCCTCAGGACCACATACTACTCCAAGCTTTCTTATCAGGTCTACAACCCTAGCTTTATTTTCTTCAAGTCTCCCCTGCCATGTTGGCTCCTGGGATTCACTTATGCCTGAGATTACCACTGTCTTCTCCTTATCAAGTGCCTGTCTGATGAGTGGGTTTGCCCTTTCCATCACAACGTCTTTCATTTTTTCGATTACTGTCTCTTTATAGTCAACTGTTTGTATGTTTTCCAGTGCCACCACCTTTACAGCCTCTTTTACTGCCACATTCCCCTTTAGTGCATCAGCAAAGGACGTTTTCATGGCATCATTTTCCATATTCAGCTCCTGGAACTCTTTTCTGAACTGTTCAATGTTTTCCTTAATCTGAACATTCCAAGCAGCAATCTCGTCTCTCTCAGAAGATAGCAGTGAACTAACATCTAATTCCTTTAGGTTGTCATTTAGCTGTTTGTTTTTATCTTCTTGATTAGAAATTCTAGATTCTAGTTGACTCTTTTCCCCTTCCAGCTTCTTTATTCTTTTTTCTAGTTCCTTTCTCTCCTGCCCTTGTGCTTTGTTTGCTTCCTCCAAAGATCTTATTTGTTCTCTGAGTGTTTCATTCTCTTTCATTTCTCCATCCATATTCCGAATTTTATCATCAAGGCTTGTAACCATTTCCTCTAACTTCTTGATTCTCTGTTTAAGTCCTCTGATGACTACCCCTTCTCCCGCCCCATGGGTGGGAGAGGTTTGGGACAGAGATGGCTTCATTTTTATGTTCTCCCTCTCACAGAATATAGAAAGAAGACGAGAAAGAGGAAAAAAAAAAAAAAAAAAAAAAAAGAGAAAAACTTCTAATTTACCTTCACACAGAATTTTTATATCTCCATATAAGTGCTATTTAGTGACTCAGTTTGTCTCCTTTCTGGTAACACACATCTTAACTTAAAAACTTGACCATGGTAATTTACGTATAAAAAGAAAAAGAAAAACAAAAGTCAAACCTGAAGGAAAATTCGAATTTGTGTTCGAGGTGGCACCCACCTGTTTCTGTTATATATTCTTCCTAACTGATAAACTGACTTGCTAACCAAGATATGTTATCACGGGATTTAGACTTTACATTTAACTCAATATATATACAAAATAACAAAATAGCAAACGAGAAAGCTAAAAGAAAAGCAAAAAAAAAAATGAAGAAAATAGGACTGCTGTACTACTTGGCAACTTAACTCAGTACTGTTGACGGGTGGGTATTTGGTAATTTTTTTTTCTTTTATTATTCAATTTTTTCGTGTATCAAACTAACTAACTAGTTAATATAAATGGGAAGGATACTATTTTTAACAATATATAGAACCACAGGATCAGGTAAAACGGCTCAAGAGCTTTCCCCAGTTTACACAAAAAATTAGGTAATGTGGTGTGAGGCTCCACGTCTGGCAACTCTTCTAGATTTCCCTCAAGGCAGAGACTGGACGGCAGCTTCTCTCTCTTCTCACGAAAAAGTTCTCAATTTTTTTCCTTTAATATGAACAGTCTCGCCTTACAACAAATATTAGTTTTTGTACTCACAATACTCTGCACGATTTCATATTTTTGGAAATTATGGTAAAGTTTTCCACTAAGCACTTTAGTCACTCGAAACTAAAATTTAAGAGGAGCAATTCCGTGTGTCACTGAACGCGCGGTGTGTGATTACCTAATTGTGATTACCTAATTGTGTTTACGGGAAAGAGCCCAAAGCTCGTATCTTCCCGTCTCCTGATCGGTTCCATTTTTAGACTTAGTGATACTTATCATACCTGTCCTTAAAACTATGGATTGAGGTAGCATTAACTACCTCCTCGCTTAGCGAATTCCAATTATCAACTACTCTTACACTGAAAAAGTATTTCCTTACATCCTGCAAACAAGTTTTCTTCCGAAGCTTCAAACTATGACCTCTAGTTCTAGAGCCAGCCATATCGAAATATCGATCCCTATCCACTCTATCATAACCATGAAGGAATTTAAAGACTGTCACCATATCCCCCCTTACTCTTCTAGCTTCGAGTGATGGCAAGTCTAATTCCCTCAGCCTCTCATCATAACCGAGATTGCGTATTTCTGGCACCAGTTTTGTGGCATGTCTTTGAACTTTTTCAAGCTTAGCTATGTGCTTTTTCAAGTGCGGATTCCAAAAGGGGGCTGCATATTCGAGTTTTGGCCTCACATAGGTTACATAAATATTTCTGAACATTTCCTTGTCCATGTGCCTGAAGGCTACCCTTACATTTGATAAGAATGCATATGCTGCCCTTACTACGCCATTTATATGTATTTCTGGAGACAAATCTGCCAATATGTTTACTCCTAGATCTCTCTCATTTTCTGTCTCCTGAAGTTGTACTCCAGCCACCGAGTAGTCAAGCTTGGGCCTTCTTGCACTTGTACCCATTCTCATTACCTTACATTTTGAGGTATTGAATTTCATTAGCCACTTTTCTGACCACTCATGCAGATTATTTAGATCCTCCTGAAGTTCTCTACCATTGTTCTCGTTTTTTACTTTCTTCACAATCTTTGCATCATCTGCAAACATATTCATGAATGAATTTACAGACTCTGGTAGGTCATTTACATATACAAGGAACAAAAGTGGCCCTAAAACTGAACCCTGTGGAACTCCACTACTAACTCTTCTCCATTCAGACACTGAGTGTCTTACTCTAACCCTCTGTTCCCTTCCTTCTAAGTAAGTTTTTATCCATTCCAAGACATTTCCACCTATTCTAGCCATTGATTGCAGCTTCCTAATAAGTCTCCCATGTGGAACAGTGTCAAACGCTTTCTGGAAGTCTAGGAATATGCAATCTGCCCAGCCCTCTCTTTCCTGTAAGATTTGGCTTACCTCATCATAAAATTCTAATAAGTTTGTTACTGTTGATCTTCCTTCTCTGAAGCCATGTTGCCTCACTGACAAAAAGTTGAAGGATTCCAAGTGAAGAGAGATATGTTTCCTTAGTAGTTTCTCCATAACTTTGCAAACTATGCTGGTCAAGGAAACTGGTCTATTGTTCAGAGCCGTATCCCTCCTTCCCTTTTTGAAGATAGGTATCACATTTGCTTGTTTCCAGCATCTTGGAATCTCCCCCGACTCCAATGACTCCTTAAATATGATACTTAGTGCCACTGATATTGTGTTTGCGCATTTTTTAAGCACATGTGTATGTATGTATGTATGTATGTATGTATGTATGTATGTGTGTGTGTGTGTGTGTGTGTGTGTGTGTGTGTGTGTGTGTGTGTGTGTGTGTGTGTGTGTGTGTGTGTGTGTGTGTGTGTGTGTGTGTGTGTGTGTCTACATGTGTAATGAAATAAGCTTCCATAAACACTGCCTATATCACCCAACTATGGATTATTCTAGTAGATATAAAAAGTGAAAATTTAGCAATGAAAGAATGAGATATATACCCACAGTTTTCATAAAATATTTGTATGCCTTTTAAATTGCACATTCTGGATACTTCTTATGAATTTAATGCGAAGCATTTTCTGAAAACAGATTAACGAGATATCCTGTGTATACTTACATTTTGAGACTCATATGTTCCTTATCAGTTCAATTTACTTGACAGATATGATTTAACTGTTGTAGTTATTTCTTGCCTGAGACTGCTCAAATGAGTAATGGCGCTTGTAAGTCCCTAAATTGTATGATAACGTTATAACAACTTGCAATAAAATACTGTTTTTCCAGGGATATCGTTTGCTAAATTTGAGTTACTGTAATTCCAATATCGAGCTTGGATAGGTGTTCATGAATCAGAGTTTTTACTAAAGCCTTGAGATAAAGAAGATTCAGATATCACTTGTAGCTTTTTTTTTTTATAATTTTTCAGTAGAAATCCTTGGCTTCCCTCAAGAAGGAAAAATATACGAACTTATTCCTCAGAGTTATAGTATGATATATTTTCTATTATATATTTCCTGTGGGTGATCCAAGTACTGTGGTGAGGGGAGGGTAATATGGCGGCCTTTTATTCCCAGAGCGATATTATGCATTTTTTTGATTAGGATATTAACTGCCTCTTCTATGTCTGCATAACTGAATGAAACTGCTTACAATTCAGGTAAAATGTTCATTTTTCAAAAGGGATGAGTATCATAGAATGATTATTAAAAAAGTCCTCGTGGCATAGGATTTTTTTAAAGGAATATAGGCTATTCATAAATATATATATATATATATATATATATATATATATATATATATATATATATATATATATATATATATATATATATATATATATATATATATATATATATATATATATATATATATATATTATATATATATATATATATATATATATATATATATATATATATATATATATATATATATATATATATATATATATATATATATATATATATATATATATATATATATATATATATATATATATATATATATATATATATATATATATATATATATATATATATATATATATATATATATATATGAATCATTTTTTACCCCGACCGGGACTCGAACCTAGGACTTATGATTACTAAGTCAAGGCGCTACCAATGCACCACAGAAGGTTAAAAAGGAATCCAACCTTATAGCTTATATCTGCTATACTTAGGAATGAATGCATTCTATCTGAATGCCACTATGTTCATATTACAGATTCCCCAACCTCACTCGTGGATTCACGAGTATTAAAGAACATCAACCTTACAGCCACAGAGGTATGCAAAGCGCTGATGGATTTAGATGTTCATAAAGCTACAGGTCCTGATGACATATCCCCTCATGTGCTTAAAAAACGCGCAAACACAATATCAGTGGCACTAAGTATCATATTTAAGGAGTCACTGGAGTCGGGGGAGATTTCAAGATGCTGGAAACAAGCAAATGTGATACCTATCTTCAAAAAGGGAAGGAGGGATACGGCTCTGAACTATAGACCAGTTTCCTTGACCAGCATAGTTTGCAAAGTTATGGAGAAACTACTAAGGAAACATATCTCTCTTCACTTGGAATCCTTCAACTTTTTGTCAGTGAGGCAACATGGCTTCAGAGAAGGTAGATCAACAGTAACAAACTTATTAGAATTTTATGATGAGGTAAGCCAAATCTTACAGGAAAGAGAGGGCTGGGCAGATTGCATATTCCTAGACTTCCAGAAAGCGTTTGACACTGTTCCATAGGGAGACTTATTAGGAAGCTGCAATCAATGGCTAGAATAGGTGGAAATGTCTTGGAATGGATAAAAACTTACTTAGAAGGAAGGGAACAGAGGGTTAGAGTAAGACACTCAGTGTCTGAATGGAGAAGAGTTAGTAGTGGAGTTCCACAGGGTTCAGTTTTAGGGCCATTTTTGTTCCTTGTATATGTAAATGACCTACCAGAGTCTGTAAATTCATTCATGAATATGTTTGCAGATGATGCAAAGATTGTGAAGAAAGTAAAAAACGAGAACAATGGTAGAGAACTTCAGGAGGATCTAAATAATCTGCATGAGTGGTCAGAAAAGTGGCTAATGAAATTCAGTACCTCAAAATGTAAGGTAATGAGAATGGGTACAAGTGCAAGAAGGCCCAAGCTTGACTACTCGGTGGCTGGAGTACAACTTCAAGAGACAGAAAATGAGAGAGATCTAGGAGTAAACATACTGGCAGATTTGTCTCCAGAAATACATATAAATGGCGTAGTAAGGGCAGCATATGCATTCTTATCAAATGTAAGGGTAGCCTTCAGGCACATGGACAAGTAAATGTTCAGAAATATTTATGTAACCTATGTGAGGCCAAAACTCGAATATGCAGCCCCCTTTTGGAATCCGCACTTGAAAAAGCACATAGATAAGCTTGAAAAAGTTCAAAGACATGCCACGAAACTGGTGCCAGAAATACGCAGTCTCGGTTATGATGAGAGGCTGAGGGAATTAGACTTGCCATCACTCGAAGCTAGAAGAGTAAGGGGGGATATGGTGACAGTCTTTAAATTCCTTCATGGTTATGATAGAGTGGATAGGGATCGATATTTCGATATGGCTGGCTCTAGAACTAGAGGTCATAGTTTGAAGCTTCGTAAGAAAACTTCTTTGCAGGATGTAAGGAAATACTTTTTCAGTGTAAGAGTAGTTGATAATTGGAATTCTCTATGCGAGGAGGTAGTTAATGCTATCTCAATCCATAGTTTTAAGGACAGGTACGATAAGTATCACTAAGTCTAAAAATGGAACCGATCAGGAGACGGGAAGATACGAGCTTTGGGCTCTTTCCCGTAAACACAATTAGGTAATCACAATTAGGTAATCACATACATACATACATACATACACACATACATACATATATGCAGTGACTTGTCAGAAGTGAAGTGATGATAAGAGATGTGTAACGAATATCCAAGAACATTCGTTGTTGATGTATTCATAGAAATAGATTCGTACCTGAAGGAAGAGTTAACATCGAACTGTCCTGAACAATCCTATTTAGGTTCAAATGACCTTAAGCTGTAGCATCACAATGGGAGGCTGGTGCCATGTGCCAACCTTCTACATACATACATACATACATACATATATACATACATACATACATACATACATACATACATACATACATACATACATACATACATACATACATACGTACCATGGAAATTCTCAAGGAATTCTTTTGAACTAGTACGAATTGCAACCAAAGTGTGCTAATGCGTTTCTGTAGCATTTTCGGTTGTAGTTGTTGCAAAAGGTCATTAAGGTAAGCAATGGAGTCATTAAATCTCAGTTTATTCATTATTTTCTCAGTCCTCCCAAGAGACCATAAATTCTTTGTGTGCTTGAACATAAATTCTCATTTGTTTTCCTTGAAACATTAGAGGAAAATAAATAGTCTTAGAAAGGCGAAGGAACCTGCTGCGGGGTGTCAAAGGCTTTATACAGGTTTCTTACTTATTGCTTCCCTTGCCATTAAAGGTTTCCTTCTAGTTATAAAAGAAACAAATATATCATGTTGTAAATTAAAAGAAGAAGGAATTGGGATAATCGAGCTAGCATGAAAGATGAAAATCTGTTTAAATAATACAAATACTCCAAGCTCTCACTCTACAATACATTTCGAACATCTGCGTATTCTAAAAGCTTATTACACAATTATTGAGAGCATTTTCCTTCTCATTTTTAGTTGTATTATCCTCTCTGCGCTACTTGAAAAGCTTGTGAAATCCTATTTCAAATTCCAAGTCACTCTCATGCTTTACCTGTCATAAGAACACTAAGATATCACTTCCTCCATGATAGATTAATCATCTCTCGGCAATAATCGTTTTTCATTGCTTCACTTTTTTTTTACTTCATTGTCCAATAAGTTAATAGCTTTTATATCAGTTGTGTCACGGAACTTTGGCTGTATCTCCCTGGCTATCACTGCATATGCCTAGACTTAAGAATGTCTGAAGACAATGTAGAGGCCATGACACAAATTAGTTACTTGCGTTGTTTAAATGTTTATGAAATATGAAGTAAATTTTCATTAGTTCATCTTTCCACTTTTAAATTAGTCTTATATCTGGTATGTGAGTCTGT
>JAXCGZ010004887.1:0-5000 GCA_037179515.1 Halocaridina rubra | reverse complement strand
TGGTTGTTCGGGCATCACTATAAAATACCCTTGCCTGCATACCTTGTGAATGACCCAAGCAAGGTGGTAGGGGAAAATGTAGCGACCCTTTATCCCCAAGGAGCTACGAGGAGTTGAAGTATGGTGTGGATCAGGGTTAATGTGTGCTTCTTGACTCGGTCACACCTATTACATCGGGGTATGCATATTGTATATTAACCTATTTAATCAACCCAACCTAGCTAAGGCTAGTTATTCTAGGATAGTGTTTATTAACCTATTTTTTATTCAGTAAAGGAGCTATTCATGGTGCCAAAAGGGTTGAACCAAAACGGCAGCGTCAAATATTAACTGATCCTATAAATAAATGACTTGCGGAAATGTCAAGTGGCTCTTCTCGTCTCTCTGTGTTGGATGTCATTATGATGCTGATGATTATAATAACAATGACGATGACAATAAAAATAAACATTTTGAAATAAGGCCTAAATAGTCCTTCTTTTTATGATCACCGCTTTTTAAAAAGGTGTTTATCAACAAAATATGATATAAATTTCCTCTATTGCTTCATAACTTCGAAAACTATGGAATAGTTTCTGTAAAAGAGAGAGAGAGAGAGAGAGAGAGAGAGAGAGAGAGAGAGAGAGAGAGAGAGAGAGAGAGAGAGAGAGAGAGAGAGAGAGAGAGAGAGAGAGAGAGAGAGAGAGAGAGAGAGAGAGAGAGAGAGAGTCAAAGAACTATTAGATAACAATGCAGACATATGATATAACTTGTACTGAGATTTTCATCTAGTTTAATCCTACATTGTATCATTATGTTCTCTCTCTCTCTTTCTCTCTCTCTCGCTCTTTCTAAATATATATATATATATATATATATATATATATATATATATATATATATATATATATATATATATATATATATATATATATATATATATATATATATATATATATATATATATATATATATATATATATATATATATATATATATATATATATATATATATATATATATATATATATATATATATATATATATATATATATATATATATATATATATATATATATATATATATATATATATATATATATATATATAATATATATATATATATATATATATATATATATATATATATATATATATATATATATATATATATATATATATATACATATATACATACATACATACATACATACATACATACATACATACATACATACATACATACATACATACATACATACATACATACATACATACATACATACATACATACATACATACATACATACATACATACAACACACACACACACACACACACACACACACACACACACACACACACACACACACACACACACACACACACACACACACACACACACACACACACACACACACACACACACACACACACACACACACACACACACACACACACATACATACATACATACATACATACATACATACATACATACATACATACATACATACATACATACATACATACATACATACATACATACATACATACATACATACATACATACATACATACATACATACATACATACATACATACATACATACATACATACATACATACATACATACATACATACATACATACATACATACATACATACATACATACATACATACATACATACATACATACATACATACATACATACATACATACATACATACATACATACATACATACATACATACATACATACATACATACATACATACATACATACATACATACATACATACATACATACATACATACATACATACATACATACATACATACATACATACATACATACATACATACATACATACATACATACATACATACATACATACATACATACATATATATATATATATATATATATATATATATATATATGTATTGTTTATTTTGCACAAATTTGGTTTGTTTTTATCTTCTTTCATATTGCTTTATATTGATAAATCCTTTGGCAGGATTAAAATATTCCTTCTTTGTAGAAGGTAGAAGATATTTGCAGAGATCAGAAATCTTTCATTAATCTACTGCAATATCCCTGGCTAAGTACTGTGTCAACAGAGGAACTCCAATCCCACTCGTTATGTATTCCCAGTTTTTATTGCGCTACCCTTCTTCTGTGTCGACTGAAACCTATTTGGAGAAAGTCCTTGTGACTTACCAATATGCTATGTAAGCTGCTTTTCCTAAGCGATTACTTAGTTTTAATTCTGAAGTACTATAGCATGCGTTTGTTTCATTTGTAAAATACAATAAAAATCTATAAAGATAATATTCAACTGTAGCTACTTGGGAAATGGGAGAGAGGTTTTAAGCCAGCAATTTCAGACAAGCGAGTTCACAAATATTTTGTTATTGATAAAATGCGGTTATCAAAGTTGCGCTTATGTTATAAAGAAAAAACAACAAATTGCTTTAAATCTTTGATCCAGCCACTGCATTTTATAATATTTAGAAATTCTCTTGGAATTAGAATTAAAAAGTGAATGAAAAGTGGAAATAGTAAAATTGAAAAGTGAAATAAAAAATCAAACTTTTTGTCTTGTAAATAGCTCTTGGGATATGCCGAGTTTCTTTCTCATGAATTAATGACAAAAAGCATAAATCTCCAAGAGAGCGGAGTGTCATTCTAGATGCAAGATTATTTTTTACGGGTGCCTTGCAAATCCCAGTGAAAGAGGGTCTGCCTGGCAGTCTTGACTAATGATTATTTTCATCATCCATGACTAGAAGTTGTTTTAGCACACAAGTAAGCTCAATAGAAAGCGCTTACAAAGCCAAACGTAATTCCCGGGAATCATCTGCAAGCTAAATAATTTAACCATGAATAGAATATTTAATAGTTGATAAGGTATATTCTATAGATATTCTGTGTAAGAATTTTGCCATTTATGTGTTGGGAGCAAATCCACAGGTTTAAAATATTTAGTAATAATAAAACCAATCACAGCGAAGCATAATTGAATTCTGATTTTAACGTTGTCTTCTTCTTCTTCCTCTATTTGAGTTCCCATTTTCATATGGGGTCGCATCTCTTCACTAGTCGTCTCCACTGGTTCCGGTCCATCACATGCTCCTCCTCCAGCTGTCTCTCTCTGAGATCCTCCTTCAGTCGGTCCTTCCACCATAGTTTAGGTCTTCCTCGTCTACGTCTGCCCTGCATGTCCATCTCCATCACTCACACCCACGTAGTCTTCTTCTCTCCTCTTCACATGACCGAACTATTGTAATCTCCTCTCCTGTGCTTTCGCTGACGCCTCCACCACCTTCACTGTACCTCTGATCCGGTCATTTCGTATCCTGTCCTCCCTCGTCACCCCACACATCCACCTCAGCATTCTCATTTCTGCGACATCTATCTTCCTTTCTTGAACCTTTTTCACCAGCCACGTCTCCGCTCTGTACAGCAACGCTGGTCTCACAACTGACTTGTACACTTTTCTTTTCACTCTAGCACTGATTTTCTTGTCACATAGCACCCCTGACGTTCTCTTCCAGCTGTTCCACGCTACTTGGATTTTAACGTTGTAATATATATGAAATATATAAATATTCTTTGTAGAACGCGGGTCTGTCCGAGAATCTGAATTCCAGATTAAATCTTAGCACGAGGGTCTGCCCCTCTCTTTTTTTCTCTCATACTTTATTTAATATTCGTGCTTTTCCCTCCAATTCCATTGTATCCTTAATCCCCTCCCCTTATTCTCCTCCTATCCTATCCCATCAAGGGTCTGCCCCTCTCTTTATTCTCTCTTACTTTATTTAATTTTTGTGCTTTTCCCTCCAAGTCCCTAATATCCTTAATTCCCTCCCTTTTTTTCCTTTTTTTTTAAGGATGGGATAGGATAGGAGGGGAAAAAAGGGGAGGGAATTAAGGATATAAGGGAATTGGAGGGAAAAGCACGAAAATTAAATAAAGTAAGAAATAGAGAAAGAGAGGGGCAGACCCTCGTGCTAAGTTTTGATCTGGAAATCAGATACTTTTTTTTCCTCTCCTATCCTATCCCATCCACACCAAAAAAAATTTTTCATACATATTTCATTATGAGCATATGTAACTGCTAGTTGAATATAAAGTACATATGAATATCTTCTCTCTTATCAAAGCACACACATTATATTCAAAGTTATGATTTTCTTAATAATTAATTCTTTGTTTCATATTTTTGGTTTATAGTGAAACTAAGTTAAATGTTGAGGAGTTTTCGATTTGTTACACTATGCATTTTTACGCTTCAATCATTCCTTTCTTCTTTCTCTTCCTCACGTTACAGTATCATGTAACGTGAAATGCATTTCATAGAACAAATATTTCTTTACTGAAGGTGCAAGCACGATTCGTCTCCAAAAGATTAGCCACGTTAATAGAGGATTATTAAATGTAGGCAGGGATCCTTTGCTTAACATATTTGACTTGGATCAGTCATAAAGGATTTTGAAATCACACGCACACGTCAATTCCTCTTGTAGTGGCATAGTGTATTTTCTTTCTTTATTTGGAGTGTTGTAGTGGTATGATATATGTCTTCTTTATTTATATATTAATTTATTTATTAATTGATAGATATATTTTCACTTTATTTATTAATAATTTTGTTGTTGTTCTAAACTGATCCCTTAATTTTGCTTCTTTTTGTCACAACGAACTGTACGTTGTTTTGGTTTTCTGTTTTGTGGCAACACTGACTCTGTATTTGCCGCCTTTTTCGTCTAGTGTGATACTTTTGGTCTGTTCATTTTTTATACATAAAATTGCTTGAAAATTAATGACTTTGGCCTATTTTGTTACCTTAAATGATATTGTGGTAATCTTGATATCTTGTCAACATTGAACTATAAAGTGGTGACCACCAGAGTGATAAGATATAGGAGTGACAAGATATAGGAGTGACAAGATATTTGTAATTGACACGATAGGCCTAAGTGACAATATTTATTCAGCATCATACCGGTTG
>JAXCGZ010004886.1:0-26865 GCA_037179515.1 Halocaridina rubra | reverse complement strand
GAGTTTTCTAGATGAAATATAATGGACTACCCTGTCAATTATATAAAATTCAGATGAACCTTCCCAAATATTAGGCTAATAGTGAAAGCAAAGAAACATGATGAAGCAGGGCATAAGGATCAAGGGCACATGCTGCCCAGAAGATAAATGACATTACACTCAACTACTGTCTTACAGATTCATTAACTGGAGAGAAACCATCCCAAATGTTAGGGTCATACTCTTATACAGTCCTGTAAATGAAGTAGGTGTTCAGAAAAGAAAGATCAGCATCTGAAATGGATTCCCAACTTGCTGGTGGTTATTTGAATTTTGTGAGGCTTATATGGAAAAGAGTGAAGCTCATTTCTTCCTTCTCTGTTAACTCCCTCGAGATATCTTGTTTTTTCTTGTATGAAAGTTATAGAAGGACAAGATGTCTCATAAAAAAGTTATTTTATAAAATAATGCTATGAACGAATATTTTCATTTATTCCTGCTCTCTCTAAGCCTTCCTAAGGCAGAGACTAGTATATTTGTCTTAATAATACTTCCGTCAAACCCATTTACTGCATTTTTGCCTTCAGTAAACAGTAGAAAAGTATAAAAAATGTTTCCTCTCAAATTTTCGGCAATTGTTATTGAGCTGAGTAGTTTTTTGGGTAAGGGTGTAAGATTTTTTTTTTTTTGCACAGGTATCTCTCTCTTGAGCCGCCAGATTCCCTAATGGTGCTTCATTATTTGAATTTTTTTTTCTCGTCTGTATGTACAGTCCAACAATTGCATTCATTGTAATACAATAAGAGGAATTATTCTTCTCATGGCTGCTTATTAACTTTACTTTTATTCCTATAGTGTAGTTTATCTCCCATCTGCTTTGGTAATGGTACTACTTTTTTACACCGCTCACATCTGCTTAATAATTTTGCTTTTATTCCTAGTGTAGTTTATCTTCTCTTTTTATGTTCACTCTCAGTATTGAAAGTGGCAACCTTCTCTAGTGGGTCAGTAATTATACTTCTTAATATCTTGACTTCCATCTCTGCTGCATCTTATTATATACTCTTTCCTATATGACATCATCGTTTCCTCCTCTCACAGACTTGACTTAAGTACTACACCAACTTTTTTTTTATACTTGTGAATCAGCCACAAGTGCACTCTTGAGTATATGGTGACCTGGTATCCTAACTCCTTTGCCCAACTCTCTCATCTCTACTTCTTTAGATATACCATCCATATACAAAATAATATCATCTCACAATTATGTCCTTGTTTTACTTAGTGTCTCCTTAGTTTTTATGTAGCTAACATAATGGAACATCTTACTAAATCCAGCAGAGTGGACAGACTGTATGAAAGAGGAAAGTGAGCAGTCTTGAATCATATCCTCTCTACAGCTTTTCCTGTTGCAGCAAGAAAAACAAATCAGCTAGTTTAGGAATGCTTACCCGTTTCTTTGTCTCTTTATAGTTGTTGGCTTTAATGACACAGAACACAGGGTAGAGGATGGACACTGATCTTGGATAATATTATCATTATGTAGAATTTCAAGATACATACAGCATTATTGTCGGTACAGCAACACTCCTGAAGCTGTTTCATTAAATGAGCATAGTGTTTCTAAAGATGCTTAGCTCATTATCTATAACACTAGGGCTGGCAGAGAGGCAACCCAAACTGCTCTGGGTAGTGAGTGCTTTTACCGCCTGGCTTTGTGAATTAAAACTACAACATTGGGGCACTTATACTCAGTATTTTGACTTGATTGAGGGGCCTGTTTTTCTTTTTGTTTTTTTGGGTTATCTTTGAATACATAGTGAGACTCTTGATATCGCAGTCTCCCAATATTGTATTTACAGGATATCTTCATTGTGGTTTGCATAATTTTATGATTGTTGTAGGAGGCCATAGTTACAGTTGTTTTCAGAGGCATAGCCTAAAATACACTACAGTAATTATGTTTTTATTTTGATAAGCTTAATATTTGTCCCAAGGGATAATAAGTTTGCTAGCAATAATGGCTTCCAGGAGGTTGGCACAACCCTTCCTCCTCCATATTAGAATCGCTTGCTCTTGCTACTTGGATTCCAGGCTTAAAACTCAACCATTGGAGTACCTTCTCCCAGTATTTCTAACTGGTATCCATTAGAACATGACAATCATGCAGTAGTTTATCATAGAGTAAAAAAATACAAGACCATTATCATATTAGATAGACGGGGATGGGAGTATTTAAAAAAAAAAAATTAAGGTTTTTGAATGCAGAATGATTATATAAGTACAAAGATGTAGGTTACTTACCTTATATTGGGTATGTGTGTGGCTGGATATGCAAGGGGCAGATGTTCTGCAGTCAGTTTTGCTAATTAAGAACCATTTTCTCAATTAAGTCTTCCTTAAGCAATGTTATTTTCCTGTGCCTACATCTACACCAGATAATGTGCTGTATAATGGCTTCCAGGAGGTTGGCACAACCCTTCCTCCTCCATATTAGAATCGCTTGCTCTTGCTACTTGGATTCCAGGCTTAAAACTCAACCATTGGAGTACCTTCTCCCAGTATTTCTAACTGGTATCCATTAGAACATGACAATCATGCAGTAGTTTATCATAGAGTAAAAAAATACAAGACCATTATCATATTAGATAGACGGGGATGGGAGTATTTAAAAAAAAAAAATTAAGGTTTTTGAATGCAGAATGATTATATAAGTACAAAGATGTAGGTTACTTACCTTATATTGGGTATGTGTGTGGCTGGATATGCAAGGGGCAGATGTTCTGCAGTCAGTTTTGCTAATTAAGAACCATTTTCTCAATTAAGTCTTCCTTAAGCAATGTTATTTTCCTGTGCCTACATCTACACCAGATAATGTGCTGTATTCGTTACACATCTCTTACTATCCCTTCTCATCTGTCTAGTCACAGTACTCTCCATCTCTGTTTCTTTTGGCTTTCTATGTTATCATTATTATAATCAGTGTTGACTATTCATTCATCCTGTCCCTTTACTGTTTATCATTCAAATATTTCAGCTTTTTCCTTAAGCTACTACTTTTTCTTAAATGTTTTCTTGGTGATGGCCCAATGAGGGCATTTTTTTTTATTGCCTGTATATAGATACCATTTGGCATTTCTATAATGTATTCATTTGCTCTTACAATATTGCTCATGTAGATATTGGCATAAAAGATTTATATACTGTATAGAGCAATTGAAGACTACTGTATTTCCAAAATCTATATTTACATCACATGTCTCCTTGAAAATTATATAGTAGGGAAAATGCTAATTTATAGTGTTGACCTGTGGTGGCTATGAATACATCATGGAGGGACAGAAAGGTTGAGGAGGGGTGCCTTGGTGGACTGCTATAGTTTTTTGGCAAACCACTTGTCTTTCTCTTTGCCAGCATACTCATTGGACATTTGCCCTTTAAGAGTTCAGCAAATTTCAAAAATATGTACAGGTATAAAATACTCCCGCTAAAATTTCCAACTCTTTTTCAAAAAACTTTTGATAACACTACAGTACTCAAAAGATCATTAATGCTTTTAGTACTATTAACTCACGATTGTAGCATAATATACAATAATACACAAACAAAATATATAATACATGGATCAGTACATGTAAACCCTGAATATTAGCTATAGTAATTTCTAAGTTATCTAATTTCTGTCTTTCTCTCCTCTGCTCTTTCATTGAGACTGGTGGTTGGTCTGGCTCAGCAGGCAGCAGTCAGATGCCTTTTCTTACACTAACCCTCTCCAATTATTTGGGTTTGGTACCGGCACCGAGTTGAGCTGTCTGGCTCCTTGTTGACTGCATCATTTTAGAAATATTAAGGCAGAAAATATTTTGCCGTTTAAGAAGTACTGTATATTGTACAATGTATGTGCCTGAATATAGTTTAATGTGTTATTCAGCCCTCATTATGAAATGTTATGAATAATAATAAAAACTCGCTACTATGTTTTATTTCTTCTTTTTTGTTTCCAGATGGCTGGACAGATTGATATGAATCGCCAGAGTGACCTGATGGCTGCATTTGAAGAGCAGTGTGGAAAATAGTATTATATAATGAGAGTTACCAAAAATATTTTCTTGATGCCGACTCTGTTCCTCTTACAGAACTCAACTCAGATATCACCTAAGTCCCCTTATATGACAGGTTTTTTAAATAGGATAGACATAACCGTGTTTATATTTATTAATATTGATTATTATGATTCTGTGAGAATTATTGTTGCTGTAAATATATGTATGAAAGGATGTAAATGTTAAATTTGGCTGTGAAATCGTCCCTTGCCAGTGCATGTTGTCGGCAAGTTCTCCAACATCTCTTGGCTCTTTTCCTTGCTGGTGCTTGCTTTATTTAGGCACTTTATGACACTAAAGATAGCCTAGGGTTGACCTAAATAATCGAAGGACCACAGATAAGCATGTACAGGAGACTAGAAAGCCAGTGTGGTCATTCTAATCTCTTGCCATTTGTAGTAAATTATAATTATGTTGTATTATAACTGTCAAGACGAGCACAAGTCTTCTTAGCCTATCAATTGCAATGTAAAGCAGAACATGGCAGATACTTATGGTTTGTCCACACCTCAATTTTTTTTTTAATGTGTGTAAGTACTGTAGTGTAATGAAGTATTCCACAATTTTTTCCTTTATTTATTTATAGTTTTCCCCTGCATATTCTCATATATATATATATATATATATATATATATATATATATATATATATATATATATATATATATATATATATATATATATATATATTAATAACACTGAACTGTTAACATTCAGCCTAAAATGGTAGGAAATGCCCATAAAATAAAACCACGAAAATATATATATATATAAAGTACTTCTTAATTTTGTGACGAAATTAATAAGTACTTTATATATATATATATATATATATATATATATATATATATATATATATATATATATATATATATATATATATATATATATATATATATATATATATATATATATATATATATTCGTTATTTTATTTAATGGGCTTTTCCCACCATATATATATATATATATATATATATATATATATATATATATATATATATATATATATATATATATATATATATATATATATATATATATATATATATATAGCTACGCTAGGAAATTGAAAGAAATGTTTGGATCCGTAACGTTTTCAAGTATATTACTTATCTTCAGAGGATAAGTAATATACTTGAAAACGTTAAGGATCCAAAAATTTTCTTTCAGTTCCTTCCGTAGCCCATATTCAGAATATTCACGTGCTTCCCGTGAAATAGAATCATATATATATATATATATATATATATATATATATATATATATATATATATATATATATATATATATATATATATTGTTCCGCTCTTAACTGTTGTAGTTGTACAGTGGGATGAATAAATAATAGCTTAAAGAAATACACTCTGTGTTGGTGCTTCATTGAGGTTAATACAGGACAGCATAATACTCTGCATGTGTGACATTCAATATTTAAATAAACTTGTTCTTTCAGATTCTCAGTTGTCAGTTGATATTGGTAATCAGCTGCTGACAGTAGTTATGGCCAGCTAAAGCCATATATTTTAACTTTCCATATTGACCAACGATTTTCAACTAAGGAAATTAATCAATATTAGGTTTAGTATCTTTTGTAATAAAAGGAATGAAGAGGCTCTTTGTCCTCTTGACCATCATATTTGTTTTCATTCCCTTCTCTCATGATGCACTGAAGACTACTGAAAAGTTAAGATATTACAGTACTCCCTGTTGTGTGATGCATTACGCTGTAACAAAGTTTGTATCTCTTTTCTATAATTTACTGGTATCATTTCTCAATTGCTAATACTTATTGTATATGAAAATGAGCCATTTTTTCTTCAAACTGAGATAATAACCTAGTTCATGAAATTTTTAAGTCACCCAATTTCCTGAACATTCCAGTCAGATTCGGTGCTGAGTAACTGATAGAGAATTTTCTCCAGTTTACAAGAACTTGCTAGAACATTGTAAGACTAAGGAAAATTCTCTAAAATGTTGTAAGTCATTCGAAAATATAGAATTTTCTAGAACTTTCTGTGGAATATATATACAGGGTGTCCTAAAAAAAATTTACTCACTCTTTGACTGGCCATTACTCATATATCTTGTTTTGATTTAGGTGTTTATTGTCATAGATACAAGATTTACAAAAAAAGATTCAAAAGAAATCATTAGTCTTCTCCCCCTACTCTAGACTACTTATTCATGTGTGTTTGCAAATGTTCAAACTGGTTTCCATCATTTTCTAAACACAGCTGATAACGTGGACCAGTGGTTTCGACAACCTTGTGGATCATTTCATATGGAATTGAGAGACATTGTCTTCCAGTTTCTTCTTTCAACTCATCGACTATCCTTGGTTTTGCGGAGTAAACCTTATCTCTAAGATATCCCCATAAAAAAAATCCATTGTCGTGAGGTTAAGGGAACGTGCATCTTCCGCGTTATTGTCCAGGTACCATTCACAAAATTCAGTTCTCCGGTTAGAATCATCTTCAATGTGAGGGTGGATTAATGTTGGGATGTAATTTTTCCAATGGGCTTCAAAATGCCATGGAGGCTTGATTTTGGGATTCTTATCTCACGACCCGATTGCCATATGGATTTTTGGGGGGATCGGAGGAGCATTCCCACCAATTCTTTTGTGGGGCTGGTGGATGTCCAAAGTCTTCCAGAACGTTGTTCATGGACGTCTTGAACAGTTCCATCTGCTTCAAACTTATCTCTGATGCGAGCAATGGTGTGAAAGTATCTTCTAAATTGTAATTGCATTTCCGTGACGTTTTTATACTTCCAGTAGCATTTTGTGACTTTCTTAAAAAGTTAATCGTACGTTTGCCATTATTTAGGGTTATATGCACCTGAAACCATTACTCATATTTTATATGAATAATGGGCAGTCTAAGAGTGAATAGAAATAAATATAAAAGTATAGGCACCTAGAACAAAAAGCAATTACATTGGTAATAATAATATACACTTGATTCTTAACATATTGGTTATGAATTGAACAAAAATAACAAATGGATAATAATTTAAGTGTAGAGGTTATAGGACATAGATTAAGAGGAAATTGAGGTGGGAACAGAAAGAATTTTAACTAAAATACCTTGGCTCAAAAAAACAAAAGTCATTGATACAAAGAGATGGGTTTTCTCTAAATATGTACAGATTCGGCAATGGAGAGCTCCATTATTGGAGATTTAGTGGCGACAACTGAAAATTAAATTATGAGGTGATCATGGTCATGGGAGTGGTTTCTATTGGCACTAAATGGTCTATTGCTTCTTATGGATCTCCTCAAATATGCAAACTGCTAGTTGGCGTTTTCTGCCTATATATATCACATTGCACTGATCACATTTATATTTGTATATTGTTCCGGTTAAATGTCACGGACTCCCTTTTCTACCCCAATAAAAAGTTAGAGTAATATTCCATTCCAAATTTATCCTAGAAAGTCTCTTCAAGTTCAAAGATGCTGTGCCTGTGAGGCTAAGGTCCTCAGTAATTTACAAATTTAATTTTGATTGCTGCAATGCGATTTATATAGGCAGAACTAAAACGGCAACTAGCAGTTAGCATATTTAAACATGTGGGGAGATCCAAAAGAAGCAGTAGACCATTAGGCAAAGAAGCATTTAATGCCATTAGAAACCACTCCCATGACCATGATCACCCCATAAATATATATACATTTTCAGTTCTCGCCACTAAATCTACAGAAATGGAGCTCTCCACTGCCGAATCTCTGCATATATGTAGAGAAAATCCATCTCTTTGTATCAATGACAGTTCAACCAGTCTTGTGTGTTTTTGAGCCAAGGTATTTTAATTAAAAATTTTATTGTTCCCGCCTCATTTCCCACCTAAACTATGTCGTATAACCTCTACACTTAAATTATTATCTATTTGTTATTTTTGTTCTGTTCATAATGTACTAGGAATCAAGTGAATATTATTATTATTACCAATGTAATTGCTTTTTGTTCTTGGTGCATATACTTTTATATTTATTTCTATTCGTTTGTAGCTACCTTATGACGGAGTTGTAATTGTCCTCCAAACCTAGTCGTTAAATCAATAGAGATGTTTACTGTGCCTGCATTGGTTTTGAGTTTTATTATTATACTTATATATAATATATATATATATATATATATATATATATATATATATATATATATTATATATATATATATATATATATATATATATATATAGTCACCTCCCGAATTAATGAGAGGATAGGTTCTCAGAGGAATAATGTTAATATACATAGATACGTTCCACAAGCAAGAATAAACATATTATACCAAAGAAAAGTCATGTAAAACACATTTAACAAGTACATAACCGAGCTGAAATACGTATGTAATAAACAAGTACAGTATTAAAGATATACAGATAAAAAAATAAAATAAACTAACTCACTCTATATACGGTGGACAACGTGTGTGGTTGGTGGCGGTGATTACAATGCTAAGCCATAACGACTTTCTGACAATATTATTCAGGGAAAAATGGACCTAACAACAACTAACCATATCTTGTGCCTTTGTTTGCAGTGTGGTCGGTCAGTACTCTCTACAAAATGGGATTTTCACCCTTATTGGAGTAATGTTTTCAAAGTCCTTGTTGTACTAGTACAACAATGATTTATAACTATTTATTTATGTATTTGTTTGTTTCTTTGCTTGTTTATTTCATTTATTTATCTATCTGTCTATCTATCTATTACTATATATATATATATATATATATATATATATATATATATATATATATATATATATATATATATATATATATATATATATATATATATATATATATATATATATATATATATATATATATATATATATATATATATATATATATATATATATATATATATATATATATATATATATATATAATATATATATATATATATATATATATATATATATATATATATATATATATATATATATATATATATATATATATATATATATATATATATATATATATATATAATATATATATATATATATATATTATATATATAGTGTTCCCTCGCTATATCGCGGTTCACCTATTGCGAATTCAGTGCATCGTGGGTTTTTTTGGCGAGCTTTTTTTATTTCTGGGTATATGCGAGAATATTAAAATATTAAAATTTTCAGTATTTTCATTATTTTATTGAAAAACTATTTTCATTATTGTATTGATAAAAAAAAAAGGATTTTCCAGCTAAAGTATAATAAAACTGTAAAACATAGTAAAATCATAAATTTAAATATGTAACTCTGCACCATAGAGAGTACGATACCAGTATAGGCACTTTGGAAAACGCAAAGGGTCGCACCTACGTGAGCCAACACATACTAAAATTTCCAGTATTTTCATTATTTTATTGATAAAAAAAGTTTTTCCTAGCCTAAGAATATTAAAACAGTAAAAAATAGTAACAAACAAATTTAAACATGTAACTCACAGTATTGCACCATATAAAATACAATACCAGTATTGGCGTTTCGGATAATGAAAAGGCTTGCACCTATGTGAGCTAGTACATATTAAAATTTCCAGTATTTTCATTATTGTATCGCTAAAAAAAAAAGTTTCCTAGCCTAAGAATAATAATACAGTAAATAATAGTAAAAAACAAATTTAAACATGTAACTCACAGTATTGCACCATGTAAAATATTGTACGATAGCGTACACTGTATCGGCGTCTTGGAGAATGCAAAGGGTCGCACCTACGTAAGATAGTTCATGGGAAGCTATTGGCTGAAAGGGTAGGAGAAGACGAATCACAGAATTGTTTTTCTGTATGTTCTGTATCATGGGGTCTGATTGGCTTTTTGATTGAAGCTTCATTCTCCCAGTGTCTTCCGTTGTCTCGCCTCACACGTTCAGTCTACTCAAGTGTGCGCCGTTCGCGTTGTGCTTCTTAATATGTTGTGCTTGTGATTTTGTGACTTGTTTTTCAACCTCTGCAATGCCTCCCAAGCATCCTTCTTCTATTGCTTCTGGTAGTGAGCCTAAGTGGCAAAGGAAGATGTTGACCATACCAGAAAAGGTAAAACTGTTAGATATGCTGGAGGAAGGAAGAAGGTTTGTGGATGTCAGCCGCCATTTCAGCATCAACGAATCTATTGCTCGATACATCAAAAAGGACGAGGCAAATAGCAGGAAAACAGCGACTATTTCTTTTAGAAAAATAGCGAAGAGGGTCGTAACACCCCGCAATAAGATAATAGTGCGGATGGAATCTGCTTTGGCCCTGTGGATTGCTGATTGCAGGAAGAAGAACATCACCTTAGACACCAGTATCATACAAAAAAAGGCGAAGAAGCTGTATGAGACATCCGCTGCAAATGAACCTGACGACGACAGTGGCAGCCGTGAGGATGATGATGAGAAAGAAGTAATGGAAGACCCACAACCAGGACCGTCCAGCGATTCTCCACCGAGGAAACCATCGTTTGTTGCTAGCAAGAGATGGTTCACCAAATTTCAAAAATGCTTTGGCCTAAAGAGCATTTCGGTGCATGGCAATGCTGCCTCTGCAGATACATCTGCAGCTATAGATTATGTGAACAATGACTCCAAGAAAATTAGCGAGGAAGGCGGTTATGCTCCTGAACAAGTGTTCAACATGGATGAGACTGGGTTATTTTGGAAGAGAATGCCGTCTCGCACTTTTCATTTCAAGGATGAAGCTAAAGCCCTGGGATTTAAAGCGCACAAAGACTGCGTTACCCTCATCATGTGCGGGAATGCTGCGGGCTTCATGTTAAAACCAGGGCTTATCTACAAGTCAAAGAACCCTAGGGCTTTGAAGAATAAAAACAAGAATCTGCTGCCAGTGTATTTGATGCATAACCCTAAGGCCTGGATAACAAAAAGCCTCACATCGGACTGGTTTTACCAATGCTTTATCCCTCAGGTCAGAGTTTATCTTGTGGAGAAGGGCCTTGAATTTAAAGTCCTTCTGTTGATGGCTAATGCTGGTGGCCACGCAACTGATCTCCATTATGACGGTGTTCAGGTAGAGTTCCTGCCACCGAGTACGACATCAGTGATTCAGCCTATGGATCAAGGCGTTATTCTTGTGTTCAAGGCCCTCTATACACGAAATGCCTTGGCGAACCTTGTTGACTCCATGGATGTGGACAAAGAATTTGCACTGAAGGCGTACTGGCATAACTACACGATTGCTACATGCCTTCAAAATATTCAGAATGCACTCAAAGAGATGAAGCCTGCCACAATCAATGCCAGCTGGAAGAAATTATGGCCCGAAGTCATCTACGACTACAAGGGATTCGCTCCTGACGAAGGTCACAACTCGGCAGTTGAGAAAGCTGTGTTTGGCTGCATTGCTAGGAGGAGAGGGCTTTAAAGATATAAGTCATGAAGACGTCAGTGAACTGATCGACTGCCATTCGCAGCCATTGACTGATGAAGACTTGGAGGAAATGACAAAATCAGCGGGCAAAGAAGAGGAAGAACAACAACAGCAAGCACACGAGGAAGTCGAAGAACCTGGCCTTACACTCGAACGGCTCGCAGCCATGTAAAACATGACCAAAGAACTCCAACAACTGTCGCAGGAGTGGGATGATGATATGGTTCGTTCGGTGCACTTCTGCAATATTATCGACGATGCCATGACTCCTTACAAGACCATCTTCGCACAAAAGAAGAAATAGCAACAGGAACTCCCCATTACCATGTTCTTCTCTCGCAAAAAGCAGTCGTAATGCTATTGGCTGCGCAGTATGTAAACGTCATCATCACGCCATTCACGGTAAGCTTACCTGTCACGTTCAATTAGTTTATGCTTGCTCGCTGTTATTTATGGTAAACTTACCTGTCACACTCATATAAATTTACGCTTGCGCGCTGTTATTAATAAAGTAAAGGGTGAGTTGTTAACAGTGCAGGGAGGGTTTATACAGTAAAGGTAAAAGTAAATGTAAAATACCTGTAATAAATATGGTGCTGCTATTTCATGGATTTTCACCCATCGCAGATGGTCCCGGAACCGAACACCTGCTATAAACGAGGGATAACTGTGTGTGTGTCTATATATATATATATATATATATATATATATATATATATATATATATATATATATATATATATATATATATATATATATATATATAGATAGATAGATAGATAGATAGATAGATAGATAGATAGATAGATAGATATATATATAGATATATATATATATATATATATATATATATATATATATATATATATATATATATATATATATATATATATATATATATATATAGATAGATAGATAGATAGATAGATATATTATATAATATATATATATATATATATATATATATATATATATATATATATATATATATATATATATATATATATATATATATATATATATATATATATATATATATATATATATATATAGATAGATAGATAGATATATATATAGATAGATAGATAGATAGATATATTATATAATATATATATATATATATATATATATATATATATATATATATATATATATATATATATATATATATATATATATATGGGCTTACAACACATTATATTAGTCAAGTTCTAGCTGCATAAGTGAACACTGGACCCTATATAAATTTAACAGATAGGGTATAATGAAACTTCAAGCATGACATAAGTTGTCAATGCTAACAGTACTTGAAAGTTTTTATGGGTAAGGCAAGGCTTTTTCATTAAGCACCAGAACTAGGTTGATAGCCCCAAGCTAATAAATCAATCTGTTAATTGAGCTAAGTTAGAAGGAGAAATGGGAAGAATACACCTACTCACATCAGAAAGTAAAAATACATACGAACGCACACGTTCTTATTTCCTATCGTAAGCTTGTATCAAGAATATTACAATGTTTTCTTGTAGTCAGGCACCGACATCTTGATGAATTTGGTATAGAGAGCATATCCAGATTTGTGAGACCCTCTGAAAACTGTGACAACGTCTCTTTGTTATTGTTGAAAACTCTTAGGAGTTCAGGCATACGATAAAAAAGAAGTAACCAATGCAACATTCCCCTATGGCAAACTTATTTTTTTTTGGGGGGGTCTATATAAAAGTATACAAGCTTATTTTTAACTAAAATAAGCAATTAGCTATGGTCATGGTGATATTACATGCATGAAAAGTTCATTGAAGTTCAAAAGAAAATTCAATATGCTATATCTAGGTATATTTCCTTAAAGCGAAACTTGGAGCTTAGATATATTAAAAAAAGTGTATACAAAAGCTCCCCTACTTATGAACATTCATAGAACCGAACAAAAACCTACCCATGTATAAATGTATGTATTACTATAGTGTACTGCATTAATACATTATTATTACTGTTAAGATTCATTAATATTGTATATCTTACGTTTTATACAGTAGTTAAGTGTCTTGAGCGTAAGTACTGTACAGCAATGCATATGTATGTACTGTACAGTACTTTTTTTTTTATTTAAACAACTTGCTAACAATTTCACTTACAAACTGAATTTTGGGCCCTAACTCGTTCATAAGCTGGGGAGTGCCTGTATATAAAATCATAAAAATTCAAGTAAGATTTATCCTAAGAATAAATTCAGTTTATAAAATGAATTAAGCAATAGTTTCTCTCAAATATTTCATTTTAAAATAATAGACAATCCTTTTACTTTGTTTTTTAAGCTAGGTTTCATTCTTAGACTTTTACATAGTTTTCGTGGGTACTAATGTTCTGTATTTTTTCTTTTTTAAATGTTGCAGCAATAGGAGTTTACATCCAGTAATATGTAAATGTGTCAGCGAAATGGCAGGGGGTTGCTATACCTGAAGATTCTTTCCCTCAAATTATATATCCTTGTCTTGTTTATTGCCTAGTACAGTCATGGTGGAGAAGGTGTCCTCAAAGTGATGGATCCTAAGCAGTCATCACTGACAGTCATCCAGCCTCTTCTGATAGCTTAGAAGGGCTGGGTGCTGCCCACATTGCAGCCTGACCAGGCAGACTGTGTCCTCACAGGATAGGGAGGATTTGGAAAGATGACAGTCAGGAGGATGTGTATGCAGCTCTGTTGTCATCAAGTGACAGGATGGAGCAGAGTGAATTGAGTATGGAAACTCATAAGTTGTAGCCCGTACTCTTTCTGCCTTGTCTGCAGTGTATTTAGTGCTAGTGATCTTCTAATTGCTTAAATTTTGCTCATACTACTGTATAAGGCAATAGTAGTTTTTTATAGTACAGGGTTGTTTGTGCTATCCCTATTATTTTAGTTTTCTTGGTGTGATAGTAAAATTGTAACAAGTGAAAAACAAAATAACTTCAGAGAGAGAAGATTCATTTTGTTGAAGTGGAACCCTAGAAATGAGGTCATCTTAGTCAAATGGTTACATACCACCCATATCTGTCTCTGTTGCTGCTGCTAATACTAATCAGAGTGACCTATATGTTTATGTGCTGCTGATATCTCGGAGAAGCCTCTTGGTTGAAAAATTGTGTTATTGGTTGAAAAACTTTAGGTAATCCCCAGTTCACCAATCCAGTAAATTGCTATATAGTTCTCTGTTGTAAAACTTGGTTTAGGAGCCTCACCTTATTGGAAACTGTCAGAAGAACTGTTACAATTGAACACAAAGAGACTGGATTAAGTCACAAAAGCTTACAAGCTATTTTTACGAGCAAAATCCTTTCACGTCCTTTCATTTCGACAACAAAGACCCAACTTCCCCTCAGTGTTGCCAATTAGTACCCAATACCAAAATACACCACCTTCTCCATTCCAAAAATAATACCTACAGACTCAGGCTGAAATGAAACTATTACAGTTGAAGACAAAAAGATTGGATTAAGTCACAAAAGCTTACAACCTATTTTTACGAGCAAAACCATTTCACGTCCTTTCATTTCTACAACAACGACCCAACTTCCCCTCAGTGTTGCCAATTAGTACCCAATACCAAAATACACCACCTTCTCCATTCCAAAAATAATACCTATAGACTCAGGCTGAAATGAAACTAGATTATATGGACTTGCATCATTCTGAGAGGGCAAGAATGCACCTTGATACTATTTGTATAACTTTAATAGCATAAGCTGAAGTGGTAATTATATTTAATATATGTAGAGCATGCTAACATAACAGATAAGCAATTCCCTAATTGTTAAAAATTCAACCCTTAATTACTGCTATTGGCCGTAACTTGATGCATTTTTTACTAATTCCTGCAGCTTGACATGTATCCACAACATCAGTTACGTTTTTGTAGGATTCTGGAGCCTCTTCCATGACTAACTTTGGTGATGCTACTCTGATACTTATCCCCATCTCCTGAAGCTTATTAAGGACATCAGTGTAATCCAAATTCCTGCGTGACTTAGCTCGAGAGAGTGCACGACCCTGAAAAAGACAGTGCAATAGGCCATTCAAATTCTAAAATATTTTGTTAATACCAGTATTAACATTCAAAAATTATATAAGTAGGATCTCACACAGAGCACGTGGTCGATAATAATGAGAGGGTTGCTTTGCGCTACTTTCTATGAGAAGTGATATTAACTGCAACCTAAACTAATAACACTATCAAAATAATAGGAAGTCTTCCAGTACTTTAATTCATTTTGTTTTTCATTACATCATTCAATTTCCTGACAAGAATCAGAGATATTCCTTAATCATCCTTGAGGATACAATATACAAAAGATAGAGTAAGCATACATATGGTACTGTGATACACTAGCAGCAGTAACTTTTCCTAAAAATCAGAAAGGTGCTTTAAGGCAGGGAAGGTCAGGAATTGATTTGCGCTCTCTCTCTCATATATATATATATATATATATATATATATATATATATATATATATATATATATATATATATATATATATATATATATATATATATATATATATATATATATATATAAAATTAATAGTTTCAGCTAAACACTTACATTGGAGATCTATTACATAGGTTCTACAAGTGATGGGGTGTAGACCCACCTCTTGGAAAATTCAGATATATATGTTTTTCCTTTTGTAAGTATTACAAAGTCAGCAAATATATAGCAAACTAAAAAATTCCATGAAGAAAATAAGGGAAAGGAGGTCAATTGCTGACCTACTGTATAGACTATGAAAAATATGTTTTCCATTCTTCAAAGCGTTTTTTGTTTGTTTCCATGCTTCATATCAAGAGTATTACAATAGAAACTAAGGAAAGGAGGGCGGCTGCTGACCTACTGTATAGATACTATGAATAATATGTTTTCCTTTCTTCACAGTGTTTTTATCTGTTTGTCCCCATGCAGCATATCAAGAGTATTACCATAGAAACTAAGTAGGGTGGAAGGAAGATTTTAGAAATCTTGGAAAGGAAACAAAATATCCTGGAACTGGATTCTTTCATACAATCATCTTGTAAACAGCAGGATTAACTTCTAAAAAATTACTGAAGTGACCTGCATAACAGAGAAAAATACAAGGATATATATGTGAGAAATACACAGAGGCCAGGGTCCTTTTCACAGAAGGGGACATCGTAAATGCTGCAAGCAAGCAAGTAGTAACATCCAGAGAAAAATTGGGTAATAATGGAAACCCATAAATACTTTAGGTATATGTAACACAACACATGCATGTGGATTAAATGAGTCAAACAAAGGAGAAGTAATAAGGCATATAATGTGATGATGGTCATCCTGAAATACTTAAAAGTAATTTTAACATCATACAAAAATGAGTGAAAAAATAAATTTAACAATGCACAATGAGTGAATAACGAACGAACCCTAATGAACAGTAAATTATGGCTAGTGACAGCAATATGAATAATTAGCACAAGTTACTGGGACTCACAATAAGTTATGTTATTTTTTCATACATGCTTTTCTAGTTATGATACAATGCAGGATTTTATAGTGCCATATATGTTCTCCCTGAAGGAGGGGGCTAGAATAATTTGTTTTGAGGTTATATGGAATTGATGGTAGACTTTTCAAGCAGTGAAGAGCAATAGAATATAAAATGTAGCAATAGTATGTAATTCTAACCAAGCATAAATATAAATTAGTCCACAAAACTTTTAACACTACAATATATACTTACAGCTCCATGGCATGTTGAACCAAATGTTTCCATCATGCCCTGTTCAGTTCCCGTTAATACATAAGAGCAAGTTCCCATTGTACCACCAATCAGGACAGGTTGTCCTGTAAGTTGGTAATCCACTGGAATCAACGGGTGATGTGGAGGAAATGCTCTTGTTGAGCCCTGTGAAATATTTTCAAAATACAGTATTTTCTCTCCTATTTGGTGCAATCTCCCATAGCAAACAGCAAGGCAGCTACAACTATAAGAATAGATGATAAAACCAATGGAAAATATTACACCATAATACAATTCTTTGCTCATATTTAAACACTTCTACATAAAACTCTAAAACTGTACCCTATTTTCATGTTTCCTTGCTTTTCACTCTACTGGTGAACTTCAATGATGTTATATCTAAGTTTACTATATTGACATCAGAGAAATTTACATTTCCTCTCTTAATTATTGCATAGCTCCTTACACTTCTAAATGTCAAGGCTTTTCTCAGGCAAACTTTACTCAACTCATCCTTCTACATTTTTCTTGGGTTCTCTGTACCTCAGACAGTTGGAATTCATCAATGAATCTTTCTTACCAATCTCTCACTGTCAATTCTTTCTTAGTGTCAAAATCATATATAATGTCTCAATTCTACTTCTCTCACAAAATTGCAACTGGTCCCACAGATTACTCTCATTTCTCAGTATTTAATAACACCTAACTTCACAAATCCTTAAAAGAATCTATAACTACTGCAATTATTACTGTCATTTCATCTACATTCACATTACTGAAGTGACTATCCTTTCAAGCAACCCAATTCACAGCTGCCTTTGGGGAAGATAAAAAATAAAGCTTGCACCCCTTTTCCATTCCTATACTAACATATAGTTTTATGTCTCCCCTTCCAAAGTATCAATTACTATATCATTCAGCAAAGGCAGCTGAATGATTTCCATATAACTATTTCAGCTATAATGCAGATCACCACCTTCCATATCTCAACTGTAAATTATTTAGTGTTCTTTTCCCACATACCTTCCAAAAACCTCTACACTTGTAACCTTCGAATCACCCATCAAAGCAGTGTCTTAACTAATACCACTCTTCACTGTTACCCATACTTCCCGGTTTAAATTTTGCACTGTCACTTATCTCATTATGCCATTTACTTCAAGATTAAATCCCTATGACAACATACTCACCTTAACCTTAAAGACAACCTTTATCTCAAATAGATCCACATATTTTTGACGTAATTCTATATATGCCTTACCATCCATAAAATAAAATTCTTCTCACACCATGTAAGAAAATTAGGCAGACGAATTCCTCCTATTCCAGTAAAGCCGTTTCTTATCTCATGCTTGCTTTGCAGCAAGAAAACCCAAACATAAACTGCAGGAAATGTCAGTCCATTCTACAACACACAAGGAATATATGAGTAACATATTTCCTCACATATCCTGCAATACCGTATATAAAATAATATACAGTACGTGTACTATTAAGCAGGATTCATTATTGTGCAGGTTGGCTCTGTTCACATATGGAGTTTATTATTCTCTGCCTCCTGTTATTCTTTCTCTTTTACTTTATTTCTTTCTTTTGGAATAAAGACAATATAGAGCAGAGCAATGGGACTGAGAGCCTCATAATTTTTTTCCTGTGAAGAGTAAAAGCATAGGAGGGGGTTCAAAAACTCAAACTAGAATACTAGAAATTGGATCTCTGAAAAAGCGTAGCTGTAGAATATGAGACAGTAAGAGGAAGGATAATTGGTAGCATAATTGTAAGAAGGAATATGAAGGATAGCATCAAGTGAAACAGGGTTAAGTGTGTCTCATAGTAAATAGGCGTGTACTTTCGCTAGGCTACCCTAATTACTACAGGTACAACACCAACTTTCCGGACACTGATGGTTCGGAATCTCTTCTAATCCTTACAAATTTACAAGCATGAACTTGAAATTCCCACAGCTGCCCGACCAGTTTACTAGGTGGCCCACAGATGGTGCTGAGTGTAGCGGTGCTCTCTGGGATTGTTTACACTACACCTGCTAGTGGGGGGTACCTCAATTCTGTAAGTTTCTTAGCTTATTTTGATTGAAATGTTTAAAAAGATAGCCAAGAAGAATGTGTGTCCTGCGTCTTCGACTTCAAGTACCCCAGATGTCCCAAGTGTAGCATTAGAAATTCAAGATGCGATGATCAACTATGAAACGAGCAGTAATCCTGATAGCCTTTAACATCCAGACCTTTGTGATTACCTCTACAGTTCCAGTAAACTTCTAGAATTAGCATTTTGGAAGCAGTAGTTGCTGGTTCCTTGTAAGTACAGTAATTAATAAATTTACATTTAATTTGTTTAATAATTTTGTTTAATTAATCTTGTAGTGCTGCAGTACAGTAATTAATAAGTTTACATTTACTTTGTTTAATAATCTTGTTTTTTTAATTCTGTAATTCTGGAGCACTCTTTGTACATACAGTAATTAATAAATTTTCATTTAAATTGTTTAATAATCTTTTTTAATTAATCCTGTTTCACAGTACCCTGCAGTGTACAGAATTAATAATCTTGTATCATTTGTACTAATATACAGGTACCCTTATTTCATTTATTTGAGTAAATTTAAGGTGTCCACCTCTAATTTCGGAAAAATCAGTAATCTGGAAAGGCTTTGAAACCAAAGGTTCCGGAAAATTTTTGATGTACCTGTAGTTGGATTGTGGCCTATGTATATAGATACATAATGATTCTCTCATGCTGAAGTCAGCACGCGGCTGTTGCTGCAATACAATCACTAAGGCAGGTGGGATTCTTCGTAGTTGAACTGTTATTACTTCTACCAAACTACCATATTACATTTGCAGCATCATAAGAAATTTGAGGACGGCAAGATTCCTATCTCAACTAATGTATCTATTTTAGTAGTTCCCCATATAATACATACTGAAGGTGGATATCCTTTTTCTTGCACCATATGGGATATGCAGTGTTTCTGCAATATATCCTCCCCATTCACTGTCGACAAAGACAACAAACACTAGATAAAACATATAAGATAAGGAATATGCTTACTTACCCCTCTCTAATCACACTCAATCACCAAAAAATAAATAAAGAAACAAATATGTAGATTTTCTGGTTTACCCAATCACCACTATCAAAGCCTGGAGTTGCTTTAGGATTTTTTTAATAATAAAGTGTATGTAGCTATGTACCAATTTGTCAAGGTCTTTCACTCTCCTTAGTGTCAAGGCCTCTCCTGGGCAATACCTAACCCCAATTCCTCCATCTTGGAATATCTACCTTAAACATTTTCTTTCATGATTCTTTCATTAACCATCCATTCTAAAAACACAAATTAGTTAAGCTATCCATGTTCCACTTCCCTTATTAAACATATTCTATTCCCACTCTCTCTCTTTCCTCTCCCTGTCGAACCACATGGCTCAATATATTCCTCTAAGGCACTTAACTTCAACTGAATTGAAAGTCCCCCCAAATTTGCTTCTATATAATACAATAGGTATAATTATTCTCTTTCCTCTGAGGGAGAAAAGCAAGTGTACTTCCACCATGGTCCCTGGGAGTCGTAAACGTGGATTAAATGGGGCAAAGCAAAGGGACTGGGAATATTCTCTTCTGTATTTTATTCCCACAAAGAGTCAAGGTATTTGGTTTGACTCAGCCACACCCCTTGTATACAGATCTCTCCTTTTACACACACTGCTTACAGCCTCAGGTAACACTGTTCTTTCTTTCCCTAGTTTAAGGTCTGCCTTCATTCCTAGTAACTGATTTTATATTCACTTTTAATAAATAAACTATCATCCACCTCAAGTTTCATAACTGCAAGTTGTAAACTGACCATCTTCACTACATCTGATCTCCTTACTCTTTGTCACATTAACTTACAGTTTTTTCCAACCATATATCCTGTTCAAATTCTTCACCAATCTCTATACATTTGCATCTGAATCAAGTCACTAGTATGGCTTAAAGAATGGGAACTTGCTCAATTCAGGATTCGTAACTCCCATTCTCATAACTTGAACTAATAATCACACAACTACTTCACTTACTATTATATCCATATACAGATTAAAGCCATAAAAATCACAGGAACAAATACTCTTTTGCATTTACATATGCATACACATTTGTTCAGTCTCGCAATTCACTTTGTAGTCAACTAGACAAAGCCAATGCCTAAGAAAATAAAGAAAAATCCAGGTGAACGCTATACTATCTCTTGAAGTTCCTTTATACAACATGTAGAGCACATGAAGGGGAAATACATCATTTTCCAAACATGACACTATATACATTTAAAGCTAAGAGAGGCCTAATCTGTGAGGAAACAGCTGAAGCAGTGAAGTTTCGAAATACCTTGAGTAATGCTCTCTTATTGTACACATTGCTCATGGTAAGAACAATAAAGTTAAAGGAAGAAAGGTGTGCCAGACCATACTCCCCTACACAAAAAGTTGAATTCTATGAAAGCAAAGGCAATACTGGGGCAGAATTGTATTACAAACATTATGCCAAATCCTACATAATATAGCAGGTTGTTAGCAACAAAAGATTTTATGTAATATAGGATTTCGTGCTATCTCATCAAATCCTTGCCTTTTCATCCAGTTGTGCTGTGCTAAAGGAAACCTACTCAAAGAAGGAAGGATGTCTTTCCCCCATTCCTTATAAGTCCCTTCAGTGTTAACACAGAGAATAGCATATGGGAATATAATATGCAACATTTGGTAATTCAGGCCAAATACTGAGAGATGAATAGATTAGACAATGCATGCTTACACACATTAATATAATCTGAAAAAGTATTTTAATAATATCGGTTATATATTTAATATAATATTCAAAAATATCTTTGGCAAAAATCATAATTTGTAATTAATAATATAGGGAAATTATAGGAATATGCTACCATCTGGGTATATTAATTTTACCTTACGATGAACCAGAAGAGTTCGAAGTTTCCCATCCACCCAGTGTTGTTCAATTTTAGCAATATTATGAGATACATCATATATCACGTGCATATCAAGATCATCTGGACTTGTCTGGAATTGTTTAGCAAATGCCTGCAATGAAACACAGGACAATAAAAGTAATATTTCTCCCAAGTCATGCATTTCACAAAGGAAGACTAACATCATATAAGGACTTAATGATCATTTACAGCAGTGGTTCCCAAATTTTTCCAGGCTGGCATCCCCTTGGGTTCCAGATTGATTCCTAGTGCCCCCTCCCCTCTCATACACATGAAAACATGCACCTTTTTTTAATTTTAGTATGCTTCATATTGAAAACAACAAGATTAAACACAAAGATGTATTTCAAAAATAAAACCTTATTTAGTAAGCCAAATTATTTAGCAGTTCTAGCTGTGTCAGTAATATGGAAGGGTAAATCAACATCTATACAAGACTGAAATTAATGTGCAATGCTTACAAACCTGACCTCAGCTTTGGCCCTTGTTGTTGTCTTCTGACTCTGCTCTCTGATCTGGCTGGGTGGCGTGTGGTAAGTGGTGCGTCACTGTACATCTTGTGTACAGGCGTCAAACAATCATTTGGACTTTTGACTACGTAACAAAGTTATGCAGTCAATTATAATTCTTATGTCAAGTTTTATTCTCTATAACTGCATATGTGTTCCTTTACCTTATTCTTAATGATATATATTTTGTCATTCAGGTTTTTGTTATGGGCTGTACCACCCAATTTGGGAACCACTGATTTACAGTAAATATAGACAAAATGCTAAAAACATTACACACCTGCCTACTCAAAAATGTCATGGAAGAGCGATTGACCCAAGCAAAGTTTGCTGCTGCAGCCATGGATTTAAGATAATCTTGACCTTCGTCAGACTTTATTCTAGCACATGCTAGTTGCCGGTCATTTGTTTCGATGCCATCTCGTTTCATCGCTTTCTCCATAGCAACTAACGCATCTTGCATGTAAACAAAATAAAAATATTACCAATATTCACAATGAACTCAAAGTATAAGAAATAATCTGATAAATGCCATAGCTGTATAAGAAATGTAAAAATATTCAGGGGGTGCTCAATTATCCAGAGTTTACATTACAATAAAACTCCGGAGGTTACATGGAAGAGATTATTGATGAGAACCAAGGGGAGAATGGGAAATTATTCATTAAGTGCAAAGAACGTAAAATTCCTACCACAAATATATTATTTCACCTCTTTACTTGATATATTTAGATGAACTCTTGAAACAACATAATACAGTTTCAGTAAAAAGCATAAATGAATTAAAAAGAGTGTAATTTTGCTCTCAACAATTAAAAATTATTTCACATTTATAAACAAGGACTTCATATTCACACTGGTACAGTATTAATAGAACACAAAACTATGGTCACTAGCTCCAAGAATTATTCTGTCCTAGTTCTACCTTATTTATCAAAGATTCAAGTTACCCTAAGTGTACTTTCAAGGCAATAAATAAAGTTACATTTAGAATATATTTTTATTAAATTGCAGGGTAATTTGTTGACCACTGAATTTAAAGAGCTTGGCATCATTTGACTTTAGGGGTAAATAACTAAATTTTAAGTAAAACAGACTCCCAGTGAGGTCTGTGATCATATGTAAATCATCACCTTTTAAATAAGATTCAACTTTTATAATGCAGATGACAGTGCCAGTTTGATATCTTTTTTTCATCTCTGAAGGCCAGATGGCTCAATTTCATCTTAAAAGCTCAACAAAACCAACTCAATTGCCCAATTGAGTATACGTGTTAATCAGCAACTCAGTAAGAGAAACTCAATCAAAAAGATTGTTTAAAGTCTTGGAGCAATACAGTGTAGTAATATACTCAGTCTATTTCTCCCTAATAAAACTATTATATAACTTCAATTGTGAATCTCTCTCCTCTACAAATATGACTAAAATGTCAATATCTTCAACTCTCATTCAATTTACAAGAGAAATGTGCTGTTTCATACATGAACATTATTACATATAAGTATAATTTAAGACAGATGCCACACTGAAGCTAAAGGAAGGCCAAAACTGTAACAAAGAAGCAAACGGCTAGAAAGGTTTAACATACACAGCTGCTTCCATGACTTCTTTTGCAACTTGTGATGATATAAGAAAGGGAAGGTCTGTCAACCCTTCTAATTTCCCACCTCATTAGCTACCTCCTATGACATACACAGAATACTTGGAGAGAATTCTTTCATTCCATACCACAGGCATGGTGTATAATGTTGGAATTCTATTTTCTCCATCACGCAGAAGTAGTAAACATTGTAAGCATATACCACTGAGTCCTCGAAATTTCAGTCACCACTTTGATTTACAATACAGGCACCTAACAGTAAGCGATAATAGTCTAGGAGAAAAGTAAGAAAATAAATTGTTCGATAAACAAAAAAAGAATGCTGAGCTGATTTGGAAACTTGAAGATAAACTATGACACATCAAGGACTTAAATTCATGAGGCATATTAGAAGGTGACAGGCATGCAAATAATAGAATGAATAAGCACAAACTATAAGAAAGATTAGTCTGACATAACATCATAGAACTATGATAGTTTTGGTTTCTGATTATGTTAGCTAGAGCAATTTGGCCAGTCTTTGTCATTTTTATAAATGTGAATGAATTTGTATAAGACCAGACTTGGAAAATATATTTTTCATATGTATATTGTCACTAATTCACTCAAACTACTGTAGGAGGATACATGAAATTCAAAAGAGGAATAGATGGATTTTATTCAAGTGAGGAGTTAAAAGGATCCTCTGCCTCCCAAACTTCATTCTTTCTATTTATTACGCTGCAGTTTTTCTTTGTTTCTCCTGCGGTGGGGAAAAGAACACAGATTTCGTATTTCCCTATAAGTTATAAAATTTTATTAATTGGGAGGAGCGAAGAAACTGTGAATCCCTCCCTTAGTATATTCTGCCCATGAAGAGTCTAGGCAAACAAGGGGCTTCTGGTATTAATCGTCAACTAAAACCCTGAAAATTGGGCCTCTGAATGTGCATGAATATTGAAAGAGTGAGAGTAACAGGAAGATTGATGAGAAAGATGGAGCTTGAAAGAGCAGGAGGGTGAGTGGGTCTGTTGATGAATAGGATTGCAGTCTGCCATGGCCATTCCTAATAAAAAAGAATTGCATCCCTTGTGTGTATAAAAGAAAAACATATCCATACAAAGTTATAAAGTTATATACAAAAGAAAAAGACGAATTTTCAACCACAGCATACAACATTCCCATAATCACAGTAAACTCCGGTATATGTCTCATGACATGAACATTTATTAGAAAAGAAACATTTGCAGGTAAAATAAGTATCACCCTAGGCATAAAGAGCAGCAGTCAAACTTTGACAGCTTGTAAGGACAATGAAATGGGGAGGCTTCTACTTACTTCTTGGAAAGAGACACAATACTAAGTGGAGCAACTACTAAAAGTTGAAGTCATCATCACGTAATTTTTTCTTTCAATTTATGAAGCACAAACAATAATCATCCATTCCTAACACGAATCCAATCACAGTTCTTGCATAGAATGAGGGACTCAAACTTTTTCTTATTGCAACACTATGTATAATATTCAGCAATAGGAATTTGAAAGTGAAATGACATAATAAATTAATATTTCAGAAATTACAAAAAAGGAACGCTAGGTATACGTAGCTGGGTAATAAATCTCTTACCAAGGGACTTTACGCAATACGTTGAATTAATATTATTACACTAACAAAATTTAGAGCACTGCATCTACTTCTAGTATTGTGACAACCAGGAAAATGAACAGAGCAGATTATTAGCTATCAAATATTTGTGATTTGGTGTCTTAAAGGAAAAATTTTTATTTAAACCCTTCTCTAAGCCTCTTTTTATTTTTAAATTAAGATACGAAGTAAAGGGAATCACTGGTGAATTCTCACTTCTGAAAGGTACATTTGGACTGCAAAGTTATCTCATGCAAGGAAATATAAATCTACAACTTATCAAGGTAAGATAATGTAAGAAGTAATGTATGAAGACAATACCTGTAGCTACTTGATGGCCAAAACCTCGAGACCCAGAGTGAATCATGACACATATTTGGCCTTTTTCTTCAATGCCCATTTTGTTAGCAGCCCATTTATCATATATTTCATCGACAATCTGAATTTCTGCATAATGGTTGCCAGCACCAAGCGTTCCAAGCTAAGATAAAAATTTTTGCTATTATGAAAGACTAAAGTAGTGAACTACTGTGCTGCCAAACAATTTATACTTACCTAAAAGTAGGTTTATAATAAACACAGGTAAACAACTTGACATGTTATTAAAAAACTAACAGCAATAAAATAAAATCAGTATTTTCAATACTTAATTCACAACAAAATAATTTGGTTTTTTGTCACAGATAATTCTTTACTCTTAAAAACAGTATTTTAAAAACAATAGACTAAATAAACATGCTGGTATATATACCTTGTATATAAACTCAACCCTTCATTTAACGGACCTAGATTCAATGGACTTCGGATTTAACGGGCAAAATCTGGAGGAGATTTAGTATTTTTCAGTTGTGGTACCATTGGAGAAGAGCCAATGCTTCAAGAGGAAGAGATAATAATATAGATGAGAGAGAGAGAGAGAGTGAGAGCTCG
>JAXCGZ010004885.1:0-26899 GCA_037179515.1 Halocaridina rubra | reverse complement strand
GATGAACTGACTCCACATTCAAAGACACATTTTATTACATGTCCCACAGGGAGAATATGAAACAACAGAACACAAGACAAGACGTAGGCAGCAATGTCTGATGTGTTTAGAAAGAAAAATGAGAAGGATTAAAAAACTAAACATAAAGGATTATCGAATAAAAATCAAAAATAATAAAAGTGAGCAGCAATGTCAGGTGCTATTACAGGGATGCAGAGAAAGGATTACATAGGATTACAGAGCAAATGCAAATGATACTGGAGGTGGCTGGCAATCTCTGGTGTATGTCATTGGACAGAGATATCATACAGGATTATAAGGTGAAAGTAAACAATATTGGAAGTAGGCAACAATGTCTGGTACATTTATAGGGAAAAAGAGAGGGACCACTGAGTCAATTTTCAACATCAGCCTTGAAAAAGGTGAATAGTGGGGTTCTGCAGGGGTCAGCATCATGAGCAATTCTATTTCTATCTTGAACAACTGTTTTTCCACGACAATTCTTAATTGTTTTTTGAATATATTCATTGATGAGGTCAAATTCATAATACATAAGATATGGGATGACTGTAAAGGAAATATCAGGAGTCTTAAAATCAGTATAGAGCAGTGGTAAGGGGGCAATATTTCGACTACTATATTTCTCTCACACACATACAAAAACTGAACGTGATACCTGTCTTCAAAACGGAGAGAAAGACAGCACTAAATTGCTGGCCTATTTTAATGACTAGCATAGTTTGCAAAGTTAAAGAGAAACTACTGAGAAAACACATTTCTCTTCCCTTGAAGTCCTTCCACTTTCTGTCATTGAGACAACATGGCTTCAGAGAAGGGATGTCAGTGCCCAACACACTGACTGAGATTTGATGAGGCAAGTTAAATTTTTCAGAAGGACTTTGATATAGTCTCACATGGGAGACTCCTTGGGAAGCTGCAAGTAATGGCAAAAATAGGTGGAAATGTCTGGGAATGGATAATCACTCATTTAGAAGGAAGAGCTTAAAGGCTCAAAGTAAGACATATAGAATCTGACTGGAGAGACATTAGAAGTGAAGTTCCACAAGGATCAGTTTTTGACCACTACTGTTCCTTGTCTATATAAATGATCTGTCAGAGTCTTAAAATGCATTTCTAAATAAGTCTGCCGTTGATGCAGTGTCTGAAGAATTACTAAGACGAAAATATTGGTAAAGAACTTAAGGAAGACCTACAGAGTCAGAATGAGTGGTCACACAGAGGCTAATGAGATTCAGTCATTCTTTCCATATATCCTCCTCATTCTAATACAATGTAATGATAATGAGCAAGAATGCAAGAACCCCCATCTGGTATTCAAAAACAGGCGTGGATCTTCAGGGATATCCGAACGAAAGAAATCTAGGGGTGAATATATTGTCAGATTAGTCTAAGGTAACGTTTACATGACTAATGTGAGGCCTAAGTTTGAGTATGCAGCGCGCTACTGGAATCCTCACTTGCTATGAAGCTGGCGACAGAGATACATAATCTCAGTTATGAGGAAAGACTGAAGGAGTTTGACGTACTACCATTAGAGACTAAAAGAAAAAGGGAGGGATATGGTAATGGTTTGTAATTCCCCTATGGTCTTGAGACATTTGACAAGGAGCGATACTTTGAAATGGGAGGGTCTACAACTAGATGTCATACATTGAAATTTCATTTAAAAAAAAAACGGTTGTAAAGAAATGCCCTTTTAGTTAATTCACTAAACGAAGAAACAGTAAAAGCTGAATACCTTCATAGTTTTAAGGAGAGATAGGGTAAGTGCTAATGATTAAATACTTGCACATCAGGTGACGGGGGACTTATGAGTATAGGGCTCTTTCCAGCGAACACACACACACACACACACACACACACACACACACACACACACACACACACACACACACACACACACACACACACACACACACACACACACACACACACACACACACACACACACACACACACACACACACACACACACACACACACACACACACACACACACACACACACACACACACACACACACACACACACACACACACACACACACACACACACACACACACACACACACACACACACACACACACACACACACACACACACACACACACACACACACACACACACACACACACACACACACACACACACACACACACACACACACACACACACACACACACACACACACACACACACACACACACACACACACACACACACACACACACACACACACACACACACACACACACACACACACACACACACACACACACACACACACACACACACACACACACACACACACACACACACACACACACACACACACACACACACACACACACACACACACACACACACACACACACACACACACACACACACACACACACACACACACACACACACCACACACACACACACACACACACACACACACACACACACACACACACACACACACACACACACACACACACACACACACACACACACACACACACACACACACACACACACACACACACACACACACACACACACACACACACACACACACACACACACACACACACACACACACACACACACACACACACACACACACACACACACACACACACACACACACACACACACACACACACACACACACACACACACACACACACACCACACACACACACACACACACACACACACACACACACACACACACACACACACACACACACCACACACACACACACACACACACACACACACACACACACACACACACACACACACACACACACACACACACACACACACACACACACACACACACACACACACACACACACACACACACACACACACACACACACACACACACATATATATATATATATATATATATATATATATATATATATATATATATATATATATATATATATATATATATATATATATATATTTTAGGGAGAGAGAGAGAGAGAGAGAGAGAGAGAGAGAGAGAGAGAGAGAGAGAGAGAGAGAGAGAGAGAGAGAGAGAGAGAGAGAGAGAGAGAGAGAGAGAGAGAGAGAGAGAATGTAAATACAGGAGCACAAATTAAATGAGGTAAAGCATGTATTCAATATGCACATAATTATGTGGTCATTTACAGGATGGTTTGACCCACTATATGTAACCTATATACAGGAATATGTAGTTTATGAATACAGGTTTCACTCTCCTACATAATATCTACAGATTGTAAATACTGTAAATGAAATTAATTATAAATAATAATAATAATAATAATAATATGATAATAATAATAATAATAATAATAATATGAATATGAATAAGATAATAATAATAGTAGTAGTAATAATAACAATAATAATAATAATAATAATAATAATAATAATAATAAAAATAATACTAGTAATAATAATAATAGCAACAACAACAACAACAACAATAATAATAATAAAAATATAATAATAATAATAATAATAATAATAATAATATAATAATAATAATAATAATAATAATAATTCATTGTGATGATAAGTTGGCAGCTCTCTACCTTTCATATCTCAGACTCATTTTCTATACAAATTATTTTCTCCCCGGAATAGGGTGCGATAAAATTCCCGAATTGGTACCAGATTGTCGATTCCCATTCTTGCAAATTCCCAATTTGCCAAGTCCACCATGGCGATTCCCAAATTACCGACTCGTACTCAAATCAAGGTACTTATCAACCATCTCACCTAACTTAACCTAACCTAAATAAATCCTTGCAATCACCTGTGTGCACCATACTAATAATAAATTCAGATTATCAGGTGTCGGCAATTTTGGAATTGGCGAACTGGAACGCTACTACATTCCCATGCAGAGCTGCAGGGCCTCAGATTCTCAAAGATCAATTTCCCGTTTTCTTGTTCAGCATCATCTCTTTTTTTTCTACGTATCCCTGAATAGGGTCAAAAATAACACCTCCATGTTCCCCTGAATACCATTAATGTAGATTCGATGGGGTGGAGAAAGGGGACTTGGAAAGCCCTCCTTCGTGTAGTATACTATCAGAGTCAATGTGGTTTGACTAGGCCACAAAGTTATGATAGGGATGATGTCCCTTGTATACAGAGGTATTATTATTATTATTATTATTATTATTAGTAGTAGTAGTAGTAGTAGTAGTAGTAGTAGTAGTAGCAGTATCATGCGCCGAGGAATGTTATGTAATATATATAACTGCAGAATCATTTCTTTTATCGCGGTTGTGACCACCCTACAAAGCTTGTGCAGAATATGGCGTCGAATATTATTATTATTATTATTATTATTATTATTATTATTATTATGTCTCGGCCCAAAGGAATTTCTCGCACCTGCTAGCTCAGTGAACTGTGGTGGACGGGTGTGACGAGAGTTGCCTAGTGATGAAGCGGTGGGGGTAAACCAGCTGAGGCTGTCGGGCCTCTGTAGATTATCCTGTACCGCCTACCTTGTAGGTGACCCAAGCAGGGTGGAAGGAGGGGAGACGTGGCAAACCTTTATCCCCAAGGAGCTGAGAACAGTGGTTGAGGAGTGTGTGGATAGTGGTAAATGCGCGTTTCTTGGCTCGGCCACCCCATAACAAGGGGGAATGAGGCATGTGTATGTATGTATGTACCATTATTATTATTATTATTATTATTACTGGATGGATTCGGTTTTACGTCACAAACTCCCTTTTCTACTAAGGGCTAGGACGGTTGCCTTCTTACGAAGGACTTGTTTTGGCAGATGTAATCGTTACCCTGAGTGTATGCCCTTACTTACCTCAGTCCGTGGCAGGGCGCGAACCCTCGACCTGTCGCCTCAGAGTCGCAGACGCTACCATTTTGCCACGGAGACTACATTATTATTATTAATATTATTATTATTATCTTCCGAGCGCGAGAGAGGGAGAGAGAGAATATATATATAAATAAATAAATATATTTTTACTTATTCATTTTCATTAATTTTCTCAATCTATTTACATACTTAAAAGCTCCGATGTGTTGTGCTTCCCATTTATATATCATGGCAAATACCCATTAGGAGTTGGAAACAAATAGACTGGAGCTGGGGAATTAAGGCTGGATGTTCTTCCTAACGTCCCACGGCTGGCTTGATAAGGGGGTTTCATACGATGTTTTCTTTAATAATGTTCTCTCTCTCTCTCTCTCTCTCTCTCTCTCTCTCTATATATATATATATATATATATATATATATATATATATATATATACACACACACACAGTATATAGAAATACCATACCTTCCATCCTCGTCTCACTCTCTCCCAGAGGAGGGAAAAATTTCACTTCGCGTATTAAGTAATAACTCGCAATAATTAATAACAACAACAATAAAGAACTTCAAATTATATAATTCGGTAACGTCAGCACTTTTGTTAAAATTTTTATATTCCGAATAAAGGTTTAACTTATTATCTGGGTAACTCTTTAACAGGATTTGATATCAAAATCTGGTGTAACGAAGAAAACGTGAGTGAGACGCAGACCGATACGTCCCAACGCCACGGTGGCCAACAGACTAATGACGCGAGAATCACCGTAACGCAGAACAAACTTTCACAACAATCTTTTCGTGAATAATCAAAGTAATAAGGTAAAAGATCCACGTAAGATATAACTTATAACATATGTGAATCCACCTTAAGGCAATAATTAATGTAGTAGATATTGAGGGGAGAAAATGCCATTTCAAACGAAAGTGAATTACAACTCAAAAAAGAAACGTCATGAACGCGAAAATTAAGTTGCCAATTAGTAAATACATTTATTTGTTCGCTTTTCTACGCGTTTTTAATACTATTTTAAAGTTAAAATAGGACGAAAAATATCACCCGAACTCATATTATTATAATTTAATGGATGGCTTATATGATAAGCACAAAATGTATATAAATATAATCGAAAATACTAAAAAGAAAAATCTATAATATACACATCTTGGTAACTTTGGTTAAAATGATGATAGGTTATGGTAGAATGACGACACCGCACCGTTATCTGTGACCAGGCAATGGGACGATGAACGCGCCCTAAATAATAATAATAATAATAATAATAATAATAATAATAATAATAATAATAAATAAATAAATAAATAACATGCGGATATGTTTCCTTTAGAAAGCACTGCCTACTCACCAAAGTCTAGAGGTTAGAAAGGACATTCACTCGAGGTAACAGTTAATCTATGCCAACACCAAGGTCTTTCAAAAGGAGTCACAGAACACGCATTCACATACTTCAATTACTCCTCATAGCTCCTTGGGAATAAATGGTTGCCACATTTCCCCCCCTACCACCCAACTTGGGTCATCCACAAGGTTTAACTATTATAGAAAATCTACAAAAGACCCACTATTAAGATAAACGCCTTCCTTTCAAACACATTCTCTTGCCTGAATTTCCTGCTGCCATCCCTTCTCATGTTTGTTCTCCCACTGGTTCATCAGATCACTGTATACTTCCTACAACTGCAAAAATAGACTCAAGAAATCCCATATGTATCATTTTTTCTCGTTAAGATTTACCCTGAATCAAGGGCTGACTGGGATGGTATCTTATGTGACCTTGGTAATCTTGACTGGCCTGACATTTATAATCAAGATAATATGATAAGAACATTAACAAAGGTTTCTGGTTGTCATCACTGAGTGAAGGGTTCCATCAAGAACACAAAATCTTTGCATGGAGATAAAGCATGGCTTAAAAATGAATGTAAACACGCCTATCAGGAGAAACATGTAGCATAATATCTTTGGAGTCGAAACAGACTTCAGACCTAACTTGGTGAAATTATACTCAACTCAGAACTGAGGCACATTCTGTTCATGCTGCAGCTAAAAAAGAATATAATGAGAGTATCAAAGAAACAATGGGGTAAATAAGCAACACAAGCTATGGTCTATTCTAAAAAGTGCTTCATTAGGTGCTGATATGTCTTTTGCCCATCATCATTTAAAACCTGATGGGCTCCTTACTCACTACCAAAAACAGAAGGCAGGGATTTTACCTAAAGTCTTTAATGGCAATCAGAGTGGCACGCTACTTTGCATACGTCAAACTTGCTATCCTGAACGCAAACTGACTTCTTCAGTTTTTCATCCCTTAAGGTTAAATGTCGTTTGCTTGAAATGGATGCTTATTGTGACACTGGTCCTAGCATCATTTTTCTTTTTGTTTTTAGTGCTGATCTAGTTGAGACAAATTATTCAGCGATAGATTGAAAACTGACCAGATCTGGATGTTTTTCCACATGTTGGAGGATTGGTCAAGAAATTGCTCTCCTTAAAGGTTACACTGAAAGTGCATCACCCACTGATTACTGCCCAATTACGTTAGCTCATAATTCATAAAAGTTTTTGAGCAACTGCTGGCAAAGCACCTCTTTAATTATGCAGAATAGCCTATGTCCAAATACTGCAGTTCAGTGTTCCCAAAGATCTGGGTACTTGTGATCCGCTTCAAACAATATCTGCAGATCTGCAAACAGATTGGACTCTGATCAGAAGGCACACATGACTGGCCTTGACTTTCATACTGCCTCTGATCGTATTGATCATTAGGTTATCATATTTAAGTCAAGAAACATGGGTGATAATATATCTTTTTTTAGTATTATACGGCCATTTTTAAGTAACAGGCTTCAAAGAGTGGTGTTTGATCAATATTACAATGAATTCAGTAATGTGATGTCAAGTATCAATATTACAATGAATTCAGTAATGTGATGTCAAGTGTCACTCAGGGTAGTATTCTTAGGTCCCTGCTTTTCAATCGATATACTCATGACAAGTGGAAGCATATGGAAAATAAAGTAGCTGCGTGTGCTGAATATGCAACCTTAATTGCCACTGTTTCATCCCAGACTAGCTGTTGCTGAGTCTCTGCCTAGAGTTCTTGCTAAAATTAGTGTTTAGTGCAAGATGTAGGGCATGAATTATTGTTAGTAAAACACAAAACATGATAAAAAGCAGGTCCATAACTATGGATTCCCCACATACCAATTTCTTCACTAATGATGCTCCCTTACCATTATATAATTCGATCAGGATTCCTTCAGTAACCTTCGATTATACATTGACTTTTAAACAACATATTTGTTGTATATCTTCCTCAAGAAAAGCTTCAATTCTATTATACTTCCTAGTGTAGAGTATTGCTTCCCAGTTTGGTCATCGGCTACAGATTCTCATCTTATATTATTGGAAAAATACTTGAGTGTAGTTAAATTCATTATTCCTGTTTTAAGCATCAATTTGTGGCATAAACAAGCCCTTAACTCACTTTGCTTACTGCATAAAATTTCTCGCAATGTTACTCACTCTTTGAATATGGCTCAACCTAGCTTATACCGTCCTATAAGCAATACCAGGAATGCAGTTAATGCCAAAAAGCTTGTATTTTCTATTCTTAGATTTAATAACTATTCAGTATTGAAGAAGCTTCATTCCAGTTACTCTGTGAAGAGGAATGAGTTTCCAAGCCATGTTGAGTCAGTAGAGCTTCAGACGTTTGAGGTAGGCATAAAATGCGCCCCGTCACGGTCTGAGGTTAGCAAAGGCATGCACTCAGGGTAACGATTACATCTGCCAAAACAAGTCCTTTGCAAGAAAGCAACCGTCCTAGCCCTTGGTAGAAAAGGGAGTCCGTGACGTAAAACCGGAACATAGAGATTTTTTATTAAGCAGACTTTGATGATGAATTTTTTAAAGTACAGTGAAATAATGCCAGTATTGTAATACTGAAATGTACCATTTCCTACAACTTTATTTTTTCCTATCTTCTCTTTTCCCTTTTCCTCTTCAAGTTACTTCCCCTTCTGAAGCTATATAGTTTATAGTCTTTCACTTTTTCAGCTTGGCCTTTTGCTTGGTTCGTAATAATAATAATAATGATGATGATAATAATAATAATAATAATAATAATAATAATAATAATAATAAATTCCCAAACAGCATGATTCTTTATGGAAGTATGAAGATAAAGGGTGATGAATATTACAGAGAATTTTTTAATTACTGTATTTCCAAAAAACATTAGGATTGATTAAAAACGTCAATATGGCAGACTGATAAGAAACTAAGAAATAAAGCACAAATTCTGTAATCAAATAATTATTTTTTCTCTATGAATGCACTGCAATATGTATTACAATTAGTCCCCATTGAGTGTAGGTGGACACAGACATACTGGAGCTTGAGGATTGAGACTGGATGCCCTCCCCATAACGTCCTAAGGTATACTCGAACCAACGTCACTTTCCTCCCGGCTCGAACGTCATACCACAGAGCTACGACGACTCCCTGATACCATCAATAATCAAGCCTAGCTGGATGTAAAATATCCTACATAACGTATTTATATTTATCCAAGTTCAGCATGTGCTAGCTTCCCAAAGTCATCCTAATGATTGAAAAACGCCAGGTACTTCAAGGTAATCTATTTAAGAGAGGGTGGATTTCTTGATAAATATTCACATAGGCTTAAAAAAAGCAATATGAAAGTATTGTAGAACCGTAATAAACCTGACTCAGCAGGGCAGTATATAATACAGATTATAAATGACCTAAGGTAAGTAAACTCTGCTCCATACAAAGTAAAACCCTACTAAAAGGCACTTACATAATTCCAGCTTTGAGTTACCAAATATGCTGCATACAGTATATTAAGAGCATAAGAATACTGTATATGCAAAAGATATGATACTATACGCTATATTCATCCACCAAGGTGTTGCGTCTGGATCAAATGGGAACTTTGACAGATCTCAAACCCTTCACAAGTAACAGATCTTCATAAACCATTTGAATTCTGATTAAAAATACCAATAGCCTTTACATAATGTGGTTTGATGAAAACAGCACAAACTAACCAATATTATTTCCTGTTATGGAATTGGGGAGCACAAGTAAAATATATATATTCAGATACAAATTCAGAAAAAATAGCTAATAATGATATTTTTCTATCATGAAACCAGGAAAATGCAATACTATAAGACCTTGGGCTAAAAACAAATACAGTATCGTTTTTTCATATACCCCCACAATAGCTTGATCATCTGATTAACCTTTTGTTAAGTAACAAGAGTGTCGAATCAGTCTGCAATAGTCACCTTTAACAATACAAAGCCTTCGGCATATACCGGTAATGCAGACAGATAAAAACCAATTCAAACAAATACAGTGATGTGATCCATTTTATGCCACAGACTCTCTTTCTACTGAGGTTTAGGAGGGTGCCTTCTTGCGAAGGCCTGTAGAATTGAGTGAATGCCCTTTCTAGCCTCAGACCGTGAAGGCACGCGAACTCACTACCTGATGAATGAGTTGAGAGCGTTACCACTCGACCACAGTGTACACTATTCTTCACTGTATGCAATCCTACTTTCCAATCAGTCATGGACCCCACAGTAGGTCAAAAGAACATCAAAACCTTTAACCCGTAAGAGTTTTTATTTGCACACCTGCAACAAAATGAATCAAGTTCCTTTTGACACTTAATATATGGAACATTAAGCCTCTTCATCATACTTTTACAATGAAACAGTAAAGAGTTTTGCCTACACACAACACTATCATTGTAATATTACCATAACACAAATTAGGTTAAGCTAGGTTACCAAGATAGATTTGCCTTTTCTAAAAGGCAAACCAATCTGCATGTTAACAAACAAAGTGGCAGGACACCTAGGGATGTACACCAGACCCTAAATCTGATATGATAATGAATGAACATTCCTCAATTAAGTATGACCTAACACTGTCAGATGATGAGATGTCAAATCTCCCAAATATTATGACTGGGATAAGGATTCGGTCACAACACTATCATTGTAATATTACCATAACACAAATTAGGTTAAGCTAGGTTACCAAGATAGATTTGCCTTTTCTAAAAGGCAAACCAATCTGCATGTTAACAAACAAAGTGGCAGGACACCTAGGGATGTACACCAGACCCTAAATCTGATATGATAATGAATGAACATTCCTCAATTAAGTATGACCTAACACTGTCAGATGATGAGATGTCAAATCTCCCAAATATTATGACTGGGATAAGGATTCGGTCACCATTCCCAAATCACGTAACTAACAATTCAGTTAGTAAAACCAAATGATTTTTAAGCCTGTAAATCATAATTAACATTAAGCAAAATTACAAATACTATCTACAACTGACCTCAGACGCCGAGATAATTTAATTCCCACAGGGCTATCGAACTTTTGGGAGGCGAGCTGATGATTTTATCTATTTGAGACAACCTGATGGGTAAACACTTAAGAATCAACAACATTTAGTTATAAGTTCAACTAAGCTTTACTACAAAAAATCAGCAACTCTCAGTAATATCAAGTTCTGCCTGTTATTAGTGTTTAAAATGTCGAAATATGTCTCAGTAGAATAAGATACGGTGGGTGGCCGCCATGGCAGAGTGGTAACTCTCGCGACTTTGATTTGTCAGGCCGTGGGTTCACGGTCCCGCCACGGTATGAGGTTACAATGGACATTCACTCAAAGTGACGATCGCACTTACCAATACCTAAGTCCTTCGCAAGAAAGCATCGTCCTGACCCTTAATAGAAAAGGGAATCCCTGACGTAAAACCAATCACAGAATACGATGCAGCAGACCCAGCTTGGCACTAAAGCGCGATTTAAACCTTAAAAATAATAAAAATGCATAAAATCATTTAGATACTTACGTGAGCTCTCCCTGACATCGGTCATTACTAGTATGTTCAAAAGGGTTAACTACCAACCCCCCAAATAACCCACCACCCCTCACTAACACCCGCTATTGACGGAAGCTGTACAGGTAATGGTTGAGATTCTTCTGCTTACAAGGTTACTCAGCCCTTCAAAAGAGTGTTTTGGTCTAGATTTAATATTGTGTCACAAGTTAAATCTATATTACTCAATTACTTTTAAAAAAATATACACAAAAGTAGCCTTTATATATTCATTTTTATTATGAAAGTATATTTCATAACTATTAAATATTGTAATTATATAATCATTTGTATATTCTTTAATGCATAATTACACTACTAATTGAGAAGCAATACACTTTCTACCGTTCTCTTTCTGGTAGGCGCAAGTACGGTTCAATGACCAAGATTGACACCTTGCTGCTATTATAGAAGAGGTTGGGCACCAACTAAAATTAGTTGTGTCAGTTTACAAAAGTGGCTTATATAATGATAATAGTATGCAATTATTTTGTAACATTACACATATGTGTCTATACATATATATATCTATCTATTTATCTAGCTTTATGTCTATCTATCTGGACATATGTACTATCTACCTATATATATATATATATATATATATATATATATATATATATATATATATATATATATATATATATATATATATATATATATATATATATATATATATATATATATATATATATATATAAATATATATATATATATATATATATATATATATATATATATATATATATATATATATATATATATATATATATATATATATATATATATATACTCTAGTTTTGGGGTGTCTAAATGTGCGTGGTTGTAGTACGATAGAGAGCAAAAGATGTGAGATTGGATATATGTTTGGTAAGAGGAGGATGGATGTATTGGCATTGTGTGAGACGAAGATGAAAGGAAAAGGAGAAGTGGCATTTGGTGATGTGACGGGTAGGGTGTCTGGGGTTGAAAGGGGGAGAGCGAGAGAAGGTGTGGCATTATTGCTGAGTGAATGGATGGTAAATCAGGTAGTGGAATGGAAAGAACTGTCATCTAGGCTGATGTGGGTGAGGGCTAGGATAGGAAGGGAATGTTGGGCTTTTGTTAGTGCGTATGGGCCAGGATGTGAGAGAAGTGAGGAAGAGCGGGATGAATTCTGGAATGAGTTAACTAGATGTGTGGATGGTCTGAGTAGAAGGAACTATGTAGTTGTGTTGGGTGACTTGAATGCCAGAGTGGGTGATGGAGAGATAGAAGGTGTTGTAGGAAAGTATGGGGTACCAGGTGGGAATGAGAGTGGCGAGAGACTGTTAGATATGTGTGTGGAGCAAGAGTTGGTGATAGGTAATAGTTTATTTAAGAAGAAGTTAATAAATAAGTATACATGGATGAGAGTGGCAAAAGGAAGAGTGAAAGAAAGAGCATTGATGGATTATGTGTTGGTAGCAAAGAGCATGATTGGTAGAGTGAAAGATGTACATGCATTCAGGGGTGTGGCTGCTGGGATGTCTGATCATTTTTTGGTTGAAGCAAAAATGGTAGTAGCAAAAGAGTGGGGAAATAGTGTGGGGGGATGTAGAAGGGAAATAGTGAAAGTGGAAGAGTTGAAAAAGCCTGAGAAGAGACAGGAATATCAGGACAGGTTGAGAGTGGCATATGACAGGGTGAAAGAAAGAGAAGTTGGGGAGTTAGGGGAGGAATGGGAGTTGATGAAAGAATGTTTTGTGGGACATGCAAGTGATGTGTGTGGAAAGAGGTTTTTTGGAGGTGGCACGAGGAGGGGCAGCGAGTGGTGGAATGAAGGGGTGAAAATGAAGGTGGAAGAGAAAAAGAGGGCTTTTGAGGAATGGCTGCAGTGTAAAAGTAGGGAGAAGTATGAAAGATATAGGGAGAAAAATGTGGAAACCAAGCGGAAGGTAGAGGAAGAGAAGAGGTTGGCAAATGTTAGGTGGGGACATGATTTTAGTAGGTCATATGAGGAGAATAAAAAGAAGTTTTGGAAAGAAGTGAAGAGAGCAAGGAAGGGTGGATCGAGGATGGAAGAGACAGTGAAAGATGTGAATGGACAGATGTTAAGAGGGAACGATGCAAGGGAAAGATGGGCGGAATATTTTGAGTGCTTGCTGAATGTTGAGGAAGATAGAGAGGCAGCTATAGTGGCAGTGGGAGGGGTTCAAGGGCCAGTAATGGGAGATGAAAATGAGAGAGATTACAAGAGAGGAGGTGAAAAGGTCACTGTATGAAGCGAAAGCAGGTAAAGCACCTGGAATGGATGGTGTGAGAGCGGAGATGTTGAAAGAAGGGGGTGTGACTGCATTGGAAAGGTTAGTGAGAGTGTTTAATATATGCTTTATGTTGTCATTGGTGCCAGTGGATTGGGTGATTGCCTTTATAGTGCCCCTATACAAAGGTAAGGGAGATATGTATGAATGCAGTAATTTTAGGGGTATAAGTTTGTTAAGTGTGGTAGGAAAAGTGTATGGTAGGATACTGGTTAATAGGATTAGGGATAAGACAGAATATGTGATCGCGGAAGTGCAGAGTGGTTTTAGGAGAGGTAGAGGTTGTATAGATCAGATTTTTATAGTTAGGCAGTTATGTGAGAAATATTTAGCAAAGGGTAAGGATGTGTATTTTGCATTTTTGGATCTGGAGAAAGCATATGATAGAGTTGATAGAGAGGCTATGTGGAATGTTTTGAGATTATATGGAATCAATGGTAAATTGTTGCATGCAGTGAAGAGTTTGTATGAGGGTAGTAGAGCTTGTGTTAGGGTAGGGAATGAAGTGAGTGAGTGGTTTCCAGTGAGTGTGGGACTGAGACAGGGATGTGTGATGTCACCATGGCTGTTCAATTTGTATATTGATGGAGTTGTAAGAGAGGTGAATGAGCGAGTGCGTGGTCGAGGTTTGAGAATGGTAGATGGGGATGATAACGAGTGGGAGCTGAATCAGTTGCTGTTTGCAGATGATACTGTGGTGGTGGCAGATTCAGAGGAAAAGCTGTGTCAGTTAGTGTCAGAATTTGGAATGGTGTGTGAGAGAAGGAAGCTGCGAGTGAATGTGGGAAAGAGTAAGGTTATGAGGTGTACAAGAAATGAGGATGGCGCTGGATTGAATGTTATGTTGAATGGAGAGACACTTGAGGAGGTTAATCAGTTTAAGTATTTAGGCTCGGTTATAGCTGCAAATGGTGGAGTGGAAGCAGATGTGTGTCACAGAGTGAATGAAGGATGTAAAGTGTTGGGTGCATTGAAAGGAGTGATGAAGAATAGAGGGTTGGAAATAAAGTTTTGTATGAGAAAGTGGTTGTGCCAACTGTGATATATGGATCAGAGTTATGGGGTATGAAAGTAAGTGAGAGACGGAAACTAAATGTGTTTGAGATGAAATGCCTGAGGAGTATGATTGGTGTATCTCGATTGGATAGGGTTAGGAATGAAGTGGTGAGAGCAAGAACGGGTGTGAGGAGAGAAATTGCAGCCAGAGTAGATATGAATGTTCTGAGATGGTTTGGCCATGTGGAAAGGATGGATGATGAAAGGCTGCTGAAAAAGGTGATGAATGCGAGAGTTGATGGGAGAAATGCTAGAGGGAGGCCTAGGTTTGGATGGATGGATGGAGTAAGGAGAGCCCTGAATGATAGGAGGATGGATGTGAGGGAAGCAAGCGAGCGTGCTAGGAATAGGAATGAGTGGCGAGCAATTGTGACGCGGCTCTGATGGGCTTCTGCTGTTACCACGGGGCTGCATCTTACAGAGATAGCCCTGTGGTAGGGGCAGTAGGAGGAGCTGGCAGTTGTGAAGCGACACAGGTTGTGGAAGAGCCGGGAGGATGGGCTGTGGCACTCCAGCAGTGCCATCTGAACGGTCGCTAGCTCCCTCGTCATTGCCCATAGAGCAAAGTAATCCCCCTATTTGTTTTCCTTTCTTGATGTCGGCTACCCCCCAATTAAAGGGGGAAACAGCCAAGGTATATGTATGTGTGTATATATATATATATATATATATATATATATATATATATATATATATATATATATATATATATATATATATATATATATATATATATATATATATATATATAGCGAGAGAGAGAGAGAGAGAGAGAGAGAGAGAGAGAGAGAGAGAGAGAGAGAGAGAGAGAGAGAGAGAGAGAGAGAGAGAGAGAAGATTTTGCAGGCGATATATATTCCCAAACGGATAAATCCATCCATATACCTCTCCTCTATTATCATTCAGCAGGCTCAGTGAGAATATCCTTAACTGAGCAGAGTTAGTGCTCAAATAATATCTGTACGGGATTAGGATTTGCTAAGAGATTTCAATGATCGTCACTGGGCTCTCATTCAAAAGAAGAAGAAGAAGAAGAAGAAGAAGAAGAAGAAGAAGAAGAAGAAGAAGAAGAAGAAGAAGAAGAAGAAGAAGAAGAAGAAGAAGAAGAAGAAGAAGAAAGGTGAGGGGGGAGAAGGAGCAGGGAAAAAAGAACAGAATAGGGAGGAGGAGGAGCAGGAGGAGAACAACATGAAGAAAAAAAGAAGAGGGGGAGGTCCTCCTCCTCCCTCTTCTTTTTTTTTCTTAAGAGGAGGAAAAGAAGAAGAAAAGAAGAGGGAGGAGCAGCAAGAGGAGGAAGAGAAAATAATAATAATTAGAAGAAGGGGGTAATTACAAATGATTCGAGAGCAAAAATGTTGAACAGATGGTATAGAAGAAAAATGGAAGTGTACCAATCTGTCCTTATCTCGTGAAAATTACTTTCCCTTCGCCTAATGAAAAGAAGGAGATGAACTATTTTTTGAAAAATGCTAGAAAAATACTCGTACAAGAAAAAAAATTCTGAAAAATAAATAAATTCTTACCTAGAAACCTAAGAAAATAATCATTATCTATTTCTGTTACATTATTTTTTTATTTTTTACTTTTTACCTGGACCTTTGCAACGTGTATATTTCATACCTTACTACATGTAGTAGGTTGGCCCATGGCATCAGCCGCCCGTTGCGATACTACAGCTGAAGGGTTTTTAAACTTGAATAGGACTGTCCAGGACAGTTCGATGTTAAGTCTTCCCTCGGTTACGGTTATATTTTATGCCTACATCAACACTGAATATTCTTGGATATTCATTACACACCTCTGACAAGTCGTAACACTTTCCATCTCTGTTACTTTTTACTTAGTGTATTCTTCGTGCCCAGGCTCGATGGGGGCTGTTTTATATATATTTTTTTTTTTGGCCCATCCTGGTGTCACAATCATAATATATATATATATATATATATATATATATATATATATATATATATATATATATATATATATATATATATATATATATATATATATATATATATATATATATATATATATATATACCAAAGCCATATTTACAAAATTTTAAGCCCATGCAGCCTTTTATTGGTCAGATCCGGTCATATGTAGACCATATTTAAATATATCTAATATTTAAATCAAAATCTATTTGAATTACAATACTAATAAAAGCCCGTCTTACGTCACGGACTCCCTTTTTCTACCAAGGGCTAGGACGGTAGCCTTTTTGCGAAGGACTTGGTTTGGCAGATGTAATCGTTACCCTGGGTGCATGCCCTTGCTAACCTCAGACGAGGGGACGCGAAGCCACGACCTGCCGCTTCAGAGTCGCGGACGCTACCGCTTTACCACGGTGACTATTTGAAATACAATACTAACAATTATTATAATTTCTCTGCAAGCCGTAACAATTTTTGGAAATTAAAAATATATATATATATAGTTTTTTCACTGATACTTCATTTTTAGGCCTTCTTGCTTTCAAGTATTACTGATTATTATTATTTTTTTTAATTGCCCACATCTGGCTGTGCATGAAGAAACATAAAGCAAAGGTAAACAGTTAGGAGTGTTGTGTCTCGTCAGATGTGAATGGATAATTAGAGATATGATCATAGATTTCCAAATTGCAAATATAATATTACAAGATCTGTAACTACTATTTCTTCATCTATTTTATAAACAGATATTCTACTGATGCGACTGAAATAATATTTTTTTTATAGTCGTTATACATGTCTTTGGCCCTTTGGCACTGCCCATAGTAGTGTCATTTATTTAAATTATTTTTTTTTTTATTTTACAGGTCAGTGGAACCTCATTTTTACTGTAGTTCCATAGTGTCACAAGAAAGGATTTTTTGCACTTTATTCATAGTAATAATTTATTAGGTCATTATTTATACTTTAGTAGTTTATTAGGAAGATTATGAAAATAATATTTATGATTTATTGATGTAAAAGAAAGACTGTTTCTGTCAAATGTTAGAATACTTTATTTTGTTTATAAGATTGTATTGTTTTTTTACGAAGAATATAGAGATGAAGAAAAATGGCGGCTGTTTGTTTGAAATCCCGTGCCTTCTGAATTTATGTTATTACTAATAGTGAATATCAGTAATTGATATTATGGTGCCCAGACCCGGGAGTTCTTTAGTATCCGGTAAGAACTATTAGTAATTTTTTAGCAGCTGTCATCCACTAGAAAATAGATAATGGACCAGCTTAAGAAGGCTGAGGCAGCAGCAGATGGGTGGTTGACTCGAGTTAGCAAGAAAATAGATAGTTTACTAGCCAGGGATCCACCACCTACCTCTAGTGAGTTAGTAGAAGCCCTAGATGAATTTGATAAAAGACTTATGAAACTAGAAGAAGTGCAAAATCAAATTGAATTAGAAATAGATTCTGATCAATTAGTTATCTAGACCAGGCAGATGCAGCTAGACAGAAGGCTAGGCATACCAGGTTGCAGTGTGCCAATAGACTTAAAGAAATTTCAGTATGTGATAATGACAAGGATTCTACAGTTTCTGGAACGTCCTCCGTTCATGCAAGACTTCCTAAATTAGAATTACCTAGATTTAATGGTGAAATTACCCAGTGGCAGTGTTTCTGGGATCAATTTTCCTCCCATATAGATGATACAGATTTGCCTACTATTAGCAAGTTAACATAGCTGTTGTCATTGTTAGACGGTCCTGCTAAGGATGTGGTGGAAGGAGTACCACACACTAGTGCCAGCTATAAGACAGTTGTCGATCTCCTTAAGGAGAGATTTGGAAAACCTGAATGCATTATTCATGCACATGTTCAGGCTCTTCTTTCTCTGCAAGTACCCACAGAGCAAGGTAAGAATTATATTACCCAATTGTGGAGACTTCGTGATGAGGTGATAAAGCATACAAGAAGTTTGGATGCCCTAGGTATTACAGGCAAGCAATGTGAAGTTCTCTTGGCTCCCATAATTGTGCATAGGTTTCCAACTGAGTTGAGATTACTGTGGTCAAGAAATTGTGGTGGGCATGAAAGTGATCTTGATGGGTTGTTAAAATGGCTCAAAAAGGAAATTGAAGTTCTTGAAAGAAGTGAAATGTATAAGAGCCATACCCCAGCTCCTAGGCCTAATGCTAAGAATGAGGAGAAAAAGAAAGTTTTTAGTAAAGAAAATAAAGAAAAGTTGTTCACAGCCTCTGCATTACATGCAATTTCTCCAACAGAAAACTTAAGTTGTGTTTTTTTGTGATAAGAATAATCATAGATCTGAAAGATGTTTTAAATTCTTAGCATTGGATGGTCAACAGAGGTTTGATAAAATGAAAGAATTAGGTATTTGTTTTAAATGTTCAAATAGTAGCCATATTTCTAGAAAGTGTAAGGCCAAATGTGCCAAGTGTAATGGTAATCATAATGTGACCATGTGTGGCATTAAGTTGAATGAACCAGTAGTTCCCCAAGCAAATACACTGGTAGCAAATGATAACCCAAGTGGGCCCTGTGCAATTGCAATGTTGTCAGGTCACTATAGTAATAAGACTGTGTTACAAACAGCTAAGGTAAAGATAGTAAATAACAAGGGAGACATTATCACTGCTAAGCTGCTCTTTGACAGTGGCTGTGATCGTACCTATGTTAGCAATAAATGTGTAAATAAATGCAAACCTGATTGGATCACCAGAACTGAAGCTCCTTATAGTAGTTTTGGTGGCCATGCCTCTAGTAGGGATATACAGAGTAATGTATACAAATTACAGGTTTTAGATGATAAAGGTAAAATTGTTTCCATTTTTGCTACAGGTATTCCAAAGATTTGTAACCCACTAGTAAGACCAGTAGTACCAACCCATATTCTAGATGCTTTCCGTCATTTAAATTTAGCAGATGATTTTAATGATACTTCTCCTTTAGAATTAGATATTCTTATTGGCTTGGATTACTACTGGAGCCTCATAACCCCAAAGGATGCTGAGGAGGTAGGAGAAAATGTTGCCATGAAATCTGTATTTGGTTGGGTTTTGTCTGGAAATATTGGAAAATGCTTAATTTCAGGTATGTCTTCAACATCTGATTTTATGTCTCCCTCTTCCCAGCTCTTATGTATATCTGAGGTATCTGATACTGATGTTTCACAATTTTGGGATCTAGAAATTGTTGGAATTACTAGTAAAGAATATAAAGAGGATATTGGAGATAAAGTTGTTAAAGAATTTAAGGATAAAATAAAGTTTGTAAATGGCAGGTATGAAGTTCAGTTACCTTGGAAGGATAACAGTGTTAAAGACTTATTGATGAGTAATGAATATCAAGCCATGAAAAGATTAAATAGGCTTTTAGTTAAATTAGATAAGGATAAAAACTTAGAGGCTGAGTATATGAAGGTTTTTGATGAGTATGAGTCTCTGGGAATAATTGAAGAGGTCCCCTTAGGGGAGGTATTGCCACCTGGACCCATTTATTACATGCCCCACAGGCCTGTTGTTAGATTAAATAATATTAGTACAAAGGTACGTCCCGTTTTTTATGCCTCCGCTAAGGGACCATATGGAATCTCCCTAAATGACTGCATGTTAACAGGTCCCTCACTTAATCCAGATTTGGTGGAGATACTGATTAGATTTAGGCGTTGGCCATATGTGGTCACTGCTGATATTACAAGGGCTTTTTTACAAATAAGTGTAAACAGTCAAGATAAGAATGTCCATAGATTTTTGATGCCAGGTAAAAATGGAGTAAGACATATGAGATTTAATAGAGTTGTTTTTGGAAACATCTCTAGTCCCTTTATACTTAATGCTACTGTTAAGTGTCATTTAAGTAAATATTCTGATTGTGAAGTTATTCAAGATTTAAAAAGAGATATGTATGTAGATAATTGGTTCAGTGGAGCTGATAGCATAGAAGAGGTAGCAAGTAAGTATAGCACAGCATATGATATTATGGCTCAAGCTAACATGTCTCTTGAAAAACTGTCATCTAATAGTGTAATGATAGCTTCCAAGTTTAGTGATAAGATACAAATCCTAAGGGATGATGAAGCTAATACTGTATTGGGTCTTAAGTGGTATAATCACACTGATACATTTTCATATTGTGGTTCTGATTATGATTCTCATTTTGAAGTTTCATATACTAAAAGAACAGTTCTGAGTTTAATAGCTAAGATGTTTGATCCTTGTGGATTTATCAGTCCATTTATCATGTATGCCAAGATTTTATTTCAGGATATTTGGAAACTGGGTGTATCTTGGGATGATAAATTGCCAGAAGATTTGGAAGTTAAATTTAAGAAATGGGTAGATAGTACCAACTACCTAAGCTCACTAGCTATAAATAGGTGTTATTTTACCAATGTACCTTGGAAGAGTATTGAACATATAGAGATTCATGGATATGGAGATGCCTCTGAAAAGGGTTTTGGGGCATGCGTATACTTAAGAGTTTGTCTTGACGATAGCTGTCAATCTTCACTGGTCATGTCTAAAACTAGGGTGGCTCCAATTAAAAAACTTACCCTTCCTAAATTGGAGCTAATGGGAGCATTACTTTGTGCTAGATTAGTAAGATTTATTGAAAATGCTCTAGATTTTAAGATCAGACCTAAAATTGCATGTTGGACAGATTCCACTATTACTTTAGGGTGGATAAAGAGTAATTCAGTGATAAAGGATGTGTATGTTGATAACAGAGTAAGAGAGATTCAGCAGTTGACACCTCCCAGTCACTGGTACCACTGTAGTGGATTAGATAATCCAGCTGATTTGATGACCAGAGGTCTATTAGCAGAAAAACTAGTAAACAATAACTTCTGGTTTAATGGTCCTAGTAATCTATCAGATCCCAGTTTCAGTATTCAAGATAGTGATAACAATAGTGCTGTTAATGAGACTTTGGATCATAAACTTGAAGAAGATAACTTAGCATGTTTAACTGTTCAAACTGTAACTCCCATGTTTGATGTTGAAATATGTAATAATCTTTATAAGTTATTGAGAATTGTTGCATATGTTTTAAGGTTTATAAACAATTGTAGAGCTAAAAGGTTAGGTTTTGGTGTGATGACCAGTAACTTCACCACTGAAGATTTGGATAATGCAAAGAAAAAGTTAATTTATGTTATTCAAAGAGAGGCATTCCCCAGTGAAATCCAAGCTTTATCTAATCAAAGGTCAGTCCTTAAGAATTGTAAATTGGGAAAATTAGATCCATTTATTGATAATGATGGTTTAGTGAGGATTAAAGGCAGACTTCAGTTTTCTGATTTGAGCTATGATTCAAAACACCCTGTCATTCTTCCCAAAGGACATTTTTCTAAACTTTTAGTACAGTTTCAACATAAATATTTAAAGCATGCTGGTGTAAACAGCATTGTTTCATCATTAAGAACTAGTTTTTATATATTTGGTTTGAGGAGAATGACTAAAACTGTAGTAAGGGAGTGTTTAAGCTGTTGTAGACATGATAGTCGTCCTTGCAGTCAACCAGCTGCACCATTGCCTGATCTGAGAGTTACTCCGGCCCCCCCTTTTTCAGTTACAGGGATAGATTTTGCTGGTCCATTATTCAGTGCTGATTATCCAGGAAAGAAATTATATATTTTGCTTTTTACCTGTGCTATAATTAGGGCAGTACATCTGGAACTCACAGAGTCCATGTCATTAATTGATTGCATGCAGGCTATACGGAGATTTGTTGCTCGTAGAGGAATTCCAAGTGTCTTTTATTCTGATAATGCCAAAACCTTTGTTGCAGCTTCCACTGAAGTACAGAAGGTATTCGGACATTTAGCACCTAAGTGGGAGTATAATGTGCCAAAATCTCCATGGTGGGGTGGATGGTTTGAGAGGCTTATTGGGTCTGTTAAGTTAGCTTTAAGAAAGACATTGGGAGTTAAGTATGTAAGTAAGTCTGAATTAGAAACTATTCTTATAGAAATTGAATCCTGCATAAACTCTCGACCCCTGACCTTTGTTGGTGATGAAATAGATTTTGATCATTATCTCACCCCTTCTCATTTTATCCTTGGTAGGACTATAACATCTAAACCCCCTGTTGATATTGAACCACATGTTGTAACTTCTGAAGATTTATGTGAAAGAATGGAAATTGGGAATAGAAGATTAGAACACTTTTGGAATGTTTGGAGGAAAGATTATATAGCCAATCTTCCCCCTGTAGTAAAAGGTTTTAATCAGAAATGTAAGTTAGATGATGGTAGCATTGTACTTGTCAGAGAAGACAATGTACCTAGATTACAGTGACCTATTGGTGTGATTATAAATGTATATCCTGGAAGAGATGGTTTGATTCGTAGTGTTGATGTTAAAACTAGAAAAGGTGTTTTTAATAGATCAATACAAAGACTACATGATTTGGAGATGACTTCTCACTTAAACTTTGCTTTAGAGAACCATTCTGAACAAGTTTCTGATCAAGTAATTGACATTCCTGATGTAGACACTGATGTAGATATTAATGAGTTGTCAGAGCAGAATTCTAATCAAATTGTTACTGATGACAAAGTGTACTCAAGGAAAGGTCGTTTAATTAAAAGGCCTTCTAAGTTAGATTTATGAAGTATTTGTTTAATTCAAAATAGTAATGTTCTTGAATTGAGTATCTTCATTTAATATAATATAGTGTGTACTAATTGTGTTGCTTTCAGTTGATCTATTAAGTATATGATCAGAATCTCCCCCTCCTTTTTTTTAGCTTTGGTTATTTAGTAGTAAACTTATATTGGAATATGTTTGTAACATACTGTACTTTGAAATGTATGAAACTTGTGAAGATAAGGTACGTTTCGTCCCTTATGGTGGGGAGTATGTCAAATATAATATTTATAATCATGCAGTTATTTATTTTAGTTTACGCTTTATTTAAGCATCAGCTGGCATCCGTTTTCTTTAGTTTGCAGTCCTTCAAATGTTCCTAAATTATTTCACATATGATTTTTGGCACTTTATTCATAGTAATAATTTATTAGGTCATTATTTATACTTAAGTAGTTTATTAGGAAGATTATGAAAATAATATTTATGATTTATTGATGTAAAAGAAAGACTGTTTCTGTCAAATGTTAGAATACTTTATTTTGTTTATAAGATTGTATTGTTTTTTTTTACGAAGAATATAGAGATGAAGAAAAATGGCGGCTGTTTGTTTGAAATCCCGTTTGGCTTCTGAATTTAGGTTATTACTAATAGTGAATATCAGTAACTGATAAATATAGTAATCTTGATCTAACGTGAAAATAGTATATATTTTCCTCGTTTTTCAATCAATTCTTAATTTCTCGTAATTACTTTATTATAATTTATATACAATGAGTTACAAGTTTAATTTTGCTATTTATATTCACATTTAAAATAATAAAATTAAAATAAATTTTTTTAGGGATTGAAAGTATGCAATCGCAACAGAAGGATTGGTTCCCACGTTGGTAATAGAGTAGCTGATGCATGGAACAAGCTTCCTAGTAGGATAGTAAATGCCAATACCTTAGACACCTTCAAATGTAGATTAGATAGACATATGACAGAGGTAGGGTGGGTATGAATAGGTTAGTGCTTATTAGAAAAATCATAAAAAGAAAAACAGAATAAATAAGTAGAGTAGAATAAAATAGGTTAGACATGCTGAAAATACAATTCAAAAATGGAGCTGCCTCGTGTGTGCCAGTAGGCATGTTGCAGTGTCCTCTATTCTTATGTTCTTATGTTACCATTGGATTGTGAGCCCTTGAAAATCGTGAGTTAATATTAACAAAATTGTCTTATCTGATCATTCAACTCAATTCTTTTCGGATAAATATCGATTTTATACTTCCCTTTCGGTTACGGATACGATTTTTACGCGAAATCTATACGGATGCTGTTATAAATTCATGATGAAATAAGACTTAATTTCTAGCACATACCTCCGCATTGAGATTATTTTGAATGTATAAGTTTTACTTATGTCTGGTTTCTACTTTATGTGATTATTTATTCATTTGATAATGATTTTGCCTCATCGTGACGTAGAATATCGAGATTTCTAGGGAAATTTTTATCTATTATGGGAAATTAATGATTGAAATATGGGAAATTGTTCTCCATGTTTTTGGGTGTGTATAATACCTCGGGTAAAAGATGGCGAGAACTAGTTCGGATTTTAAGTCTCTAACCTTATCCGCAGAGTGACGGATAGATCACAAAATATCGCAACTTATTACTCTTAAGATGAACTAAAATTCCCTGCAGTAATGATACTGATAATATGGGAGAGGGAGAAACAGGGACAGGGTGGAGTGTTCCCCCTGTAGAGGGGGGGAGTCGGATGGGAAGGAATTGGGCTAAAAGAGAGGGGCAGACCCTCTAGTGAAGATTTTCAGCACAGGTAAAAAAAAGTCTAACCTAACCTAACCTGTCATTTTTACCTGGTTTAAATAGTTTTCTGCGGATTCCTCTTATAAGAACATAAGAATAGAGGACACTGCAACATGCCTACTGGCACACACGAGGCAGCTCCATTTTTGAATTGTATTTTCAGCATGTCTAACCTATTCTATTCTACTCTATTTATTTATTCTGTTTTTCTTTTTATGATTTTTCTAATAAGCACTAACCTATTCATACCCACCCTACCTCTGTCATATGTCTATCTAATCTACATTTGAAGGTGTCTAAGGTATTGGCATTTACTATCCTACTAGGAAGCTTGTTCCATGCATCAGCTACTCTATTACCAAACCAATTTTTACCAATTTCCCTTCTGAACCTAAATTTATCAAGCTTAAATCCATTATTACGTGTTCTGGTTTGATCATGAATTTTTAAAACTTTATTAATATCTCCCTTGTTAATCCCTTTAAACCATTTATACACTTCAATCATATCCCCCCTAACTCTTCGCCTCTCTAGAGAATGTAGATTAAGTTTTTTTAATCTGTCCTCATATGGTAGATTTCTGATATTGTGTATCATCTTGGTCATTCTTCGTTGCACTCTCTCCAAGGATTCAATTTCCATTCTATAATAGGGTGACCAGAATTGCACAGCATAATCTAAATGGGGTCTAACTAATGCAAGATAGAGCTGCAAAATAACTTTTTCCGTCCTATTGCTGACGCTTCTTGAGATAAATCCTAAAATTCTGTTTGCTTTATTTCTGACTGCTGTGCATTGCTCTCTTGGCTTAAGACTACTACTCACAAGAACTCCCAAATCCCTTTCACACTGAGAACTCATGATTTCATGGTTATTTAGCTTATAACTAGTATTGTCTTTTATAGTACCCATTTTAACTACTTTACATTTTTCAACATTAAATTCCATTTGCCATTTGTCCGACCATTCAGATAATCTATTTAGATCTTCCTGTAAAGCATGAATGTCTTCTTTTCCATTTATAGTTCTACCTATTTTAGTGTCGTCTGCGAATTTACTTAGGTTACTACTGATATCCGAATCCAGATCATTTAGATATACGATGAATAATAGAGGACCCAGTACCGAGCCTTGTGGTACCCCGCTTGTAACCGAGCCCCACTCTGATTTCTCTCCATTTATGCAAACCCTCTGTTTTCTGTCTTTTAACCATTGTTTGATCCATCTGAGCACAGCTCCTCCTATACCATGAGCTTCCAGCTTTTTAACTAATCTTTTGTGAGGAACTCTATCAAAAGCTTTGCTAAAATCTAGATATATTGTATCATATTCTTTGCCACAATCTACTGCCTCGTAAACTTCTGAATAAAAAGACAGTAACTTTGTAAGGC
>JAXCGZ010004884.1:0-26936 GCA_037179515.1 Halocaridina rubra | reverse complement strand
GGTTCCGAGACCGGCCGCGATAGGTGAATTTCAGCGAAGTAGGAACACCTTAAAAAAAAAAACAATTTTTTTTTTTTTTACACTTCTTCCACGAGTACAAAAAGGATTACGATAAGAAAAGATCATCATCATCATTGTATATATATATATATATATATATATATATATATATATATATATATATATATATATATATATATATATATATATATATATATATATATATATATATATATAGTGTTGCATCACTTATCGCGATAGTTCGGTTCCGGGACCCGGCGCGAACCCGGGAATCCGTGGTGTAGAGATCAGCCAATATGTACATAGATATTTTAATGTATTTTTACGTTTACACTGTATAAACCCTCCCTGTACTGTTAAAAAAACACCCTTTACATTATAAATAACAGCAAGCAACGTAATTTTTTTATGAAAGTGATAGGAAAACTTACCATGAATGAGGTGATGATGACTTGACATTAAAAGGTTCCATACTTTACAATAATTTTTACGTTTACGTAAAATAGCGGCCAACATCCACAAACTTTTTTCCTTCTTTCAACATATCTAAGAGTTTCACTTTATCTACAATGGTTAACATTTTCCTTTGCCGCTTAGGCTCACTACAAGAAGCCTTAGAAGATGAAGGATGTTTGGGAGGCATTGCAAAGGTTAAAATATGCGAGTATAAAAATCACAAGCAATACATATTAATAATAATAAGCACAACATGAATGGCGCACACGAGTGAGGCGAGACAATGGAAGATAGTGGAAGCCTTTGTCCGAAACGCTGATAGCGGTATCGTATTTTACATGTTGCAATACTGTTAGTATTTATGTTTTTTACTATTTTTTACTGTTATATTATTCTTAGGCTAAGAAATACGTTTTTTTTTATCAATAAAATCATGAAACTACTGGAAATATAAATATATATGCTAGCTCACGTAGCTTCGACCCCAATACATTGTACGCTATCGAACACAAGCAAAACGTGAGTTAGACTGAACAAGTCTTTGTCCAAAACACTGATAGCGGTATCATATTTTACATGTTGCAATACTGTCAGTATTTATGTTTTTTACTATTTTTTACTGTTTTATTATTCTTAGGCTAATAAATGCATTTTTTTTATCAATAAAATCATGAAACTACTAGAAATATAAATATATATGCTAGCTCACGTAGCTGCGACCCCAATACATTGTACGCTATCGAACACTATTTCGTATGATGCAGTACTGTAAGTTATACTGTACGTATGTATATCATTCAGTTATTAGTACAATGTATATTAATTTAAAATTCATCTACTTATTTGATGATTGTACAAAATCTATTGTATTTATTCACTGTAATTTGGACCAAATATTCCTTTCGTAAAGATTATACTGTACTTTTCAAAAGAGGTGGTCAATAAACGTATCTATTTATCTATCTATCTATCTACATTTATGTTTTTTACTATTTTTTACTGTTTTATTATTCGTAGGCTGGGAAATAATTTTTTTTTTATCAATTAGATAATGAAATATGTTTTTTCAATAAAAAAAATGAAAATACTAAGAATTTTTTGTTTTTAATGTTTTAATATTTTTGCATATACCCATGAAATAAAATAATAATTTATCCAAAAAAAAAAACCACGATAGAGTGAGAAAGCGAACCAGGAAGCGCGAATAACTGGGGTATCACTGTATGTATGTATATATATATATCCAAATAAGCACATTACATATGTAAAAACATGAATTATTTTTTACCCCGACCGGGACTCGAACCTAGGACTTATGATCACTAAGTCAAGGCGCTACCACTACACCACAGAAGGTTAAAAGGAATCCAACTTTATAGCTCATATCTGCTATACTTAGGGATGAACGCATTCTAACTGAATGCCACTATATTCATATTACAGATTCCCCAACCCCACTCGTAGCTTCATTTTAGCATTTAATTCAATTCTCAATCTCATTTGGGCCATGAAATAACCAAATAAGCACATTACATATGTGAAAACATGAATCATTTTTTACCCCGACCAGGACTCGAACCTAGGACTTATGATTACTAAGTCAAGGCGCTACCACTACACCACAAAAGGTTAAAAGGAATCCAAGCTTATAGCTTATATCTGCTATACTTAGGAATGAACGCATTCTAACTGAATGCCACTATGTTCATATTACAGATTCCCCAACCTCACTCGTGGCTTCATTTTAGCATTTAATTCAATTCCCAATCTCATTCGGGCCATGAAATAACCAAATAAGCACATTACATATGTGAAAACATGAATTAAATGCTAAAATGAAGCCACGAGTGAGGTTGGGGAATCTGTAATATGAACATAGTGGCATTCAGTTAGAATGCGTTCATTCCTAAGTACAGCAGATATAAGCTATAAGGTTGGATTCCTTTTAACCTTCCGTGGTGTAGTGGTAGCGCCTTGACATAGTAATCATAAGTCCTAGGTTTGAGTCCCGGTCGGGGTAAAAAATGATTCATGTTTTCACATATGTAATGTGCTTATTTAGTTATTTCATGGCCCGAATGAGATTGGGAATTGAATTAAATGATAAAATGAAGCCACGAGTGAGGTTGGGGAATCTGTAATATGAACATAGTGGCATTCAGTTAGAATGCGTTCATTCCTAAGTATAGCAGATATAAGCTATAAGGTTGGATTCCTTTTAACCTTCTGTGGTGTAGTGGTAGCGCCTTGACTTAGTAATCATAAGTCCTAGGTTCGAGTCCCAGTCGGGGTAAAAAATGATTCATGTTTTCACATATGTAATGTGCTAATTTGGTTATTTCATGGCCCAAATGAGATTGGGAATTGAAATGCTAAAATGAAGCCACGAGTGAGGTTGGGGAATCTGTAATATGAACATAGTGGCATTCAGTTAGAATGCGTTCATTCGTAAGTATAGCAGATATTAGCTATAAGGTTGGATTCCTTTTAACCTTCTGTGGTGTAGTGGTAGCGCCTTGACTTAGTAATCATAAGTCCTAGGTTCGAGTCCCGGTCGGGGTAAAAAATTATTCATGTTTTCACATATGTAATGAGTTTATTTGTTTTTTTCATGGCCCGAATGAGATTGGGAATTGAATTAAATGCTAAAATGAAGCCACGAATGAGGTTGGGGAATCTGTAATATGAACATAGTGGCATTCAGTTAGAATGCGTTCATTCCTAAGTATAGCAGATATAAGCTATAAGGTTGGATTCCTTTTAACCTTCCGTGGTGTAGTGGTAGCGCCTTGACTTAGTAATCATAAGTCCTAGGTTTGTGTCCCGGTCGGGGTAAAAAAAAAAAAAAATGATTCATGTTTTCACATATGTAATGTGCTTATTTGGTTATTTCATGGCCCGAATGAGATTGGGAATTTAATTACATGCTAAAATGAAGCCACGAGTGAGGTTGGGGAATCTGTAATATGAACATAGTGGCATTCAGTTAGAATGCGTTCAATCCTAAGTATAGCAGATATAAGTTATAAGGTTGGATTCCTTTTAACCTTCTGTGGTGTAGTGGTAGTGCCTTGACTTAGTAATCATAAGTCCTGGGTTCGAGTCCCGGTCTGGGTAAAAAATGATTCATATATATATATATATATATATATATATATATATATATATATATATATATATATATATATATATATATATATATATATATATATATATATATATATATATATATATTGGCATTTTTTATCCTACTAGGAATCCTGTTCCATGTATTATCTACTCTACGGTATTACCAAGCCAATTTTCACCAATTTCCCTTCTGAACCTAAATTTATCAAGCATAAATCCATTACCCATTACGAGTTCTGGTTTGATCAAGAATTTTTAAAATTTTATTAATTATCACCCTTGTAATGACCTGTCAGATGTGAAGGGATTATAAAAGATGTGTAATGAATATCCAGCTCTCTGCTGGTTTTAATATACCTCTGCATTACTTTCATGATGTCTTTTCCAAAAATTCTCCTTAGATATTATTATTATTATTATTATTATTATTATTATTATTATTATTATTATTATTATTATTATTATTATCATTTTTATTTTTAACAATAATTTTCCTTTGATGATGATTGTGGAGATTATTATTATTATTATTATTATTATTATTATCATTATTATTACAAATTTGTAATTAAACCATTATTTTTAAAATAAATAATGCAGTTTGGGTTGAATGAACAAGAGTTAATTAAAGATGTCTCTCTCTCTCTCTCTCTCTCTCTCTCTCAACATTCTATTCTACCAAACCCCCCACACTGTCTTTGTCCAAGCCAACTAGGGAGGGGCACTGTACAGTTATGACACTAAATAAAACAACAGATGTACAAACAATGATGAGCCCTTAATAATAATAATAATAATGATAATAATAATAAAAATAATAATGATGATAATATTCTCCACAATCATCATCAAAGGAAAATTATTGTTGCCAATAATAATAATAATAATAATAATAATAATAATAATAATAATAATAATAATAAGATCTAAGGAGAATTATTAGAATAGACATCATGAAAGTAATGCAGAGGTATATTAAAACAAAGCAGAAAGCTGGATATTCATTACATATCTTTTATAATCCCTTCACATCTGACAGGTCATTACACTCTCCATTTCTGTTTCTCTTTACAGCCTGATAAAGGCTGTTTTATTTTATCATTTTTTGGCCCATCCTGGTGTCACAATAATCTTTATTTTTTTTATTTTTTTTTTCAAAAAATAAATCCGCGATACAGATAATCTGTGATAGGTGAACCGCGATATAGCAAGGGATTACTGTATATATATATATATATATATATATATATATATATATATATATATATATATATATATATATATATATATATATATATATATATACAGTGTTGCCTCCCTTATCGCGGTAGTTCGGTTCCGGGACCCAGCGCGAACCAGGAAAATCGCGAAGTAGGATAAGCCTAAAAAAAAAAATAAATAAATAAAAAATAAAATAAAAATAAAAAAAATTAGATGATTATGACACCAGGACAGGCCAAAAATTATAAAATAAAACGGCCTTTATCAGGCTGTAAAGAGAAACAGAGATCGAGAGTGTAATGACCTGTCAGATGTGAAGGGATTATAAAAGATGTGTAATGAATATCCAGCTCTCTGCTGGGTTTACTATACCTCTGCATTACCTTCACGATGTCTATTCTAAAACTTCTCCTTAGATCTTATTATTATTATTATTGGCAAAAATAATTTTTCTTTGATGATGATTGGGGAGATTATTATTATTATTATCATTATTATTATTATTAATATTATCATCATCATTATTACTACGGATTCGTAATTAAACCATTATTTTTACTATAAATAATGTAGTTTTGCTTGAATGAACAAGAGTTACTTAAAGATTCTCTCTCTCTCTCTCTCTCTATCTCTCTCTCCAACATTCTATTCTACCCAACCCACACTCTCTTTGTCCCAGCCAACTAGGGAGGGGCACCTTACACAGTTATTAAAAGTAAATACACCAACAGATGTACAAACAATGATGAGCCCTTAATAATAATAATAATGATGATGATGATAATAACTCCACAATCATCATCAAAGGAAAATTATTGTTGCCAATGATAATAATAGTAATAATAATTATAATAATAATAATAAGACCTAAGCAGAATTATTTGAATAGACATCATGAAAGTAATGCAGAGGTATATTAAAACCCAGCAGAGAGCTGGATATTCATTACACATCTTTTATAATCCCATCACATCTGACAGGTCATTACACTCTCGATCTCTGTTTCTCTTTACAACTTGATAAAGTCTGCTTTATTTTATCATGTTTTGGCCCATCCTGGTGTCACAATAATCTTTATATATATATATATATATATATATATATATATATATATATATATAAAAAAATTTTATTTCCCCCCCAAAAAAACCCGCGATACAGTGAACGCGAACCAAGAAACGCGAATAACCGGGGTAACACTGTATATATATATATATATATATATATATATATATATATATATATATATATATATATATATATATATATATATATATATATATATATATATACACAGTGATCCTTCTCTCTATCGCGTTTCTTCCCTCGCGAAATCACTGTATCGCGTTTGTTTTTGGCGATTTTATTTTTTTTGGGGGGGGGTATATGTAAAAATGTTAAAATATTAAAAAATAAACATTTTCAGTATTTTCATTTATTGAAAAAAAAAATTTCATTATTTAATTGATAAAAAAAAATTATTTCCCAGCCTACGAATAATAAAACAGTAAGCAATAGTAAAAAAACATAAATTTGAACATGTAACTCTGCACCACAGAAAGTACGATACCGGTATCAGCGTTTCAGAAAACGCAAAGGGTCGCACCTACGTGAGCTAGCATATATTAAAATTTCCAATAGCTTCATCATTTTATTGATAAAAAAACGTATTTCTTAGCCTAAGAATAATAAAACAGTAAAAAATAGTAAGAAACATAAATACTAACAGTACTGCACCACGTAAATTACGATACCGGTATCAGCGTTTCGGAAAATGAAAAGGGTTGCACCGACGTGAGATAGTACATACTGAAATTTTCATTATTTTATTGATAAAACAAGTATTTCCTAGCTTAAGAGTAATAAAACAGTAAAATATAGTAAAAAACATAAATTTAGATATATAACTCGCAGTACTGCATCATGTGAAATACTGTCCGATAACGTACAATGTATTGGGGTCGCACCTACATGAGCTAGCATATATATTTAAATTTCCAGTAGTTTCATGATTTTATTGATAAAAAACCTATTTCTTAGCCTAAGAATAATAAAACAGTAAAAAATAATAAAAAACATAAATACTAACAGTGTTGCACCATGTAAAATATGATACCGGTATCAGCGTTTCAGACAAAGGCTTGCACGTACGTGAGATAGTTCATGGAATGCTATAGGCTGAAAGAGTGAGAGATCTGTATCATGGGGTCTGATTGGCTTTTTCATTGAAGTTTGGTTCTCCCACCATCTTCCATTGTCTCACCTCACTCGTTCAGTCTAACTCACGTGTGCGCCGTTCACGTTGTGCTTATTAATACGTTTTGCTTGTGATTCTTTTACTCGCATATTTTAACCTTTATAATGCCTCCCAAGCATCCTTCATCTTCTAAGGCTTCTGGTAGTGAGCCTAAGCGGCAAAGGAAGATGTTAACTATAACAGATAAGGTGAAACTCTTAGATATGTTGAAAGAAGGACAAATGTTTACGGATGTCGGCCGCTATTTTGGCCTCAATGAATAACAGCCGTAAAGCTGTTATTGGATGCGGAATAATTTCCTCCGGCGTTTACAAACTTATTACCACTCATTCACGGTAAATTTACCTATCACGTACATATAAATTTACGTTGCATGCTGTTATTTATAAAGTAAAGGGTGGTTTTTTAACAGTGCAGGGAGGGTATATACAGTAAACATAAAAATAATTGTAAAATACCTATGAACTTGAGTATGTCATGTCATTACCAACTCATTCACATTAAGTTTATCTATCACTTTCATATAAATTTACACTTGCATGCTGTTATTTATGAAGTAAAGGGTGGTTTGTTAACAGTTTATACAGTGTAAACGTAAAAATAAATTAAAATATCTATGTACATATAGGGTGATCCTACTCTGCGAAATTCCTGTCTCGCGCCGGGTCCCGGAACCGAACCTTCGCTATAATCGAAGGAACACTGTGTATATATATATATATATATATATATATATATATATATATATATATATATATATATATATATATATATATATATATATATATATATATATATATATATATATACAGTAATCCTTCGTCTATTGCGAGTGTTATGTTCTGGGACCACTCACGATAGGTGAAAATCCGCGAAGTAGCAGCACCATATTATTACAAGTATTTCACATTTATATTTACCTTTATAAACCCTCCCTGCACTGTTAACAACTCACCCTTTACACTATTAATAACAAAGCGCAAGCATAAATTTATATGAGTATGACAGGTAAGTTTAACATAAATAACAGCGCCCAAGCGTAAAGCTATATGAACGTAATAGGTAAGCTTACCGTGAATGACGGGATGATGACATTTATATACTGGACAGCCAATGACATAAAAATAATTGTAAAATACCTATGAACTTGAGTATGTCATGTCATTACCAACTCATTCACATTAAGTTTATCTATCATTTTCATATAAATTTACACTTGCATGCTGTTATTTATGAAGTAAAGGGTGGTTTGTTAACAGTTTATACAGCGTAAACGTAAAAATTAATTAAAATATCTATGTACATATAGGGTGATCCTACTCTGCGAAATTCCTGTCTCGCGCCGGGTCCCGGAACCGAACCTTCGCTATAATCGAAGGAACACTGTGTATATATATATATATATATATATATATATATATATATATATATATATATATATATATATATATATATATATATATATATATATACAGTAATCCTTCGTCTGTTGCGAGTGTTATGTTCTGGGACCACCCACGATAGGTGAAAATCCGCGAAGTAGCAGCACCATATTATTACAAGTATTTCACATTTATTTTTACCTTTATAAACCCTCCCTGCACTGCTAACAACTCACCCTTTACACTATTAATAACAAAGCGCAAGCATAAATTTATATGAGTATGACAGGTAAGTTTACCACAAATAACAGCGCCCAAGCGTAAAGCTATATGAACGTAATAGGTAAGCTTACCGTGAATGACGGGATGATGACATTTATATACTGCACAGCCAATGACAGCATTACGGCTGCTTTTTGCGAGAGAAGAAAATGGTAATGGGGAGTTGCTGTTGCTGTTCTTCTTTTGTGCGAAGATGGTCATGTAAGGAGTCATGGCATCGTCGATAATATTGCAGAAGTGCACCGAACGGACCTAATCATCGTCCCACTCCTACGGGACGAAGTAGCGAACAGTAGATTTATTAATGCCGAAATGGCGGCCGACAGCCGAGAAACTTCTTCCTTTCTTCAGTATATCCAACAGTTTTACCTTATCTGCTATGGTCAACATCTTCCTTTGCCGCTTAGGCTCACTACAATAAGCCTTAGAAGACGAAGGACGCTTGGGCGGCATTGCAGGGGTTGAAATAAAGCAAAGGTTTCACAAAAAACACAAGCACAACTTATTAAGAGGCACAACGTGAAAGGCACACATGTGAGTAACTGCATGGGTGAGGCGAGACTATGAACGATGCTGGAAGAATCAAGCTTCAATCAAAAAGCCAATCAGACCCTAGGATATGAACACAATTCTAGGATTCGTCGTCTCCCACCCATCAGCCAATAGCATCCCGTGTACTATCTCACGTAGGTGCGAACCTTTGTGTTTTCCAAGACGCCGATACCAGTATCGTATTTTATATGGTGCAATACTGTGAGTTACATGTTTAAATTTATCTTTTTTTACTATTTTTTACTGTTTTATTATTTTTAGGCTAGGAAATACTTTATCAATAAAATAATGAAAATACTGGAAATTTTAAAATTTCCACATATCGTGGATTCCTGCGATATACCCAGAAAATCTGCGATATAAAATACATATGCTCGCCATAAAAACTCACGATGCACTGAATTCGCGGAAGGTGAATCGCAATATAGCGAGGGATTACTCTATATATATATATATATATATATATATATATATATATATATATATATATATATATATATATATATATATATATATATATATATACACCTAGTTCTCAGAATAACGCCTAGACAGGTTCTCAGAAGTGTCGGGTAAATGGAAAATCGTGTAAAAAAACAAGTTATTTTCCATAGGAAGCAATGATAAAGGGCATAGATACGTTCCAAACCTTACATAGACACACCATGCCAAAGATATAAGTAAAAAACATATTTTATTATTACATAGCAAAGCAGAAAGCCCTGTATCTAATTTTAAGAGTATAAAAGAGATATTCTTATTCACTTTACAGCTAGAAATTAACATACATTACTATATTTTACTCTATTATGCAGTGGGCAACAGTTATACAGTACACTGGGACATGCATGGTGGCAGTGAGCAAGTAACTTATGTGGTAGAAGAGGAGGAGGATGCAGGAGAATGAGCCTCTATCCGCAAATGTATATAAAGATAAAATAAGAATTATAAATAACCAAAGCAAGACTAAAAAATGAAAAAAAAAAATTAATTATGCAATGCCTAAATCTACCATATGACAGATTAAAAAACTTAATCTGCATTCTCTAGAGAGGCACAGAGTTAGGGGGGATATGATTGAGGTGTATAAATGGTTTAAAGGGATTAAAAAGGGTGATATTAATAAAGTTTTAAAAATTCATGATCAAACCAGAACTCGTAATGGGTAATGGATTTAATCTTGATAAATTTAGGTTCAGAAGGGAAATTGGTGAAAATTAGCTTGGTAATACCGTAGAGTATTCCTAGCAGGATAATAAATGCCAATACCTTAGACATCTTCAAATGTAGATTAAATAGACATATGACAGAGGTAGGGTGGGTATGAATAGGTTAGTGTTTATTAGAAAAATCATAAAAAGAAAAATAGAATAAATAAGTAGAGTAGAATAGAATAGGTTAGACATGCTGAAAATATCATTAAAAAATGGAGCTGTCTCGTGTGTGCCAGTAGGCATTTGCAGTGTCCCCTATTCTTATGTTCTTAATATTTTCAGAACACGTGTTTTGCATCCTCCTTCCATTTTCAAATTTGTATCTGGTTTCTGAATGACAAATCTGTTAATAAAATGTATCCAATTACTCTCTCTCTCTCTCTCTCTCTCATATTTCTTTACAAAAAAAAAACGAATTAAAACTTGGGTTTATTACCTTTAAAATGAGCACTGTAATGAACGTAATTAAGACTAAAGCAATAATTGTATTTACATAATAAGATGAAAAATTTCTACCTAATTCCTGTTTAAGAGAGACATTACAAAGGATTCGTGGAAAGGAAATTAATTTAACAGTCTTTTAACTCATTAACGTTTTTATTAAGAGTGCATTATTATGTTTATGATTTGCTGCCCCAAACGACTCATCAGCTTGTAAAGTAACTGATGTATGCGTTGTTTGTAAGAGTATTCTCCTTTTAATATAAATATATTCTATATAATGTAAGTGAAATGAAACGAGAGAGAGAGAGAGAGAGAGAGAGAGAGAGAGAGAGAGAGAGAGAGAGAGAGAGAGAGAGAGAGAGAGAGAGAGAGAGAATCTTTAATTAACTCTTGTTCATTCAACCAAAACTACATTATTTATTGTAAAAATAATGGTTTAATTACAAATTCGTAATAATAATGATACTAATAATAATAATAATAATAATAATCTCCACAATCATCATCAAAGGAAAATTATTGTTAAAAATAATAATAATAATAAGATTTAAGGAGAATTTTTGGAATAGACATCATGAGAGTATTGCAGAGGTATATTAAAACCCAGCAGAGAGCTGGATATTCATCACACATCTTTTATAATCCCTTCACATCTGACAGGTCATTACACTCCCCATCTGTTTCTCTTTACAGCCTGATAAAGGCTGTTTTATTTTATTATTTTTTGGTCCATCCTGGTGTCACAAAATTTTATTATTATTATTTTTTTTTATCCGAGTTTTTTTACTACTATTTTTGGGGGGCGTTATTGCAATTTCGTGGATAAAAAAATCGCGTATAAAAGGAACAAGGTGTGTATATATATATATATATATATATATATATATATATATATATATATATATATATATATATATATATATATATATACACACAATAGGTCTTCATATAACGTCGTTCCGACTTACGTGGTTTCGACGTTACGACAAAGGCCAAAAAATAATTCATAAATTTAATTTTCAACCTACCTGGTTAGTGCGGTAAATGCAAACTGCGTGCTAAAATAGTTTGTGAGTGCGGTGGGGGAATGCACAGCTAGCTGCACTGCAATATTCATATTTATCAACTTCATGGCATTATTTCATTATATGTTTATATATTTGGTTATATTGAAGAATTATATTGAATTTAATAAAACTAACAAACACATAGCTGTAAATACGATCTTATTCAAAATACACATGAATACAAAGCTAGCACACACAGCTATATTAGTATTTATCAATTAATGGCTTTATTTATTTATTTGTTAATATATTTAGTTATACATTATTGAAGGCTTATATTGAAGAAAAAAAAAAAAACACTAAATATGATTTTATTTGAAATACACACGAATACAAAGCTAACACACAGCTGTATTCGTATATATCAAGTTAATGGCTTTAGTTATTTATTTTTTTATACACAGTATTTGTTTATGTTGAAGAACAATATTGAATTTAAAAAAAAAAAAAGCCAAACGAATAGCTGTAAATACGATTTTATTTGAAATACACAAGAATACAAAGCTAGCATACACAGCGGCACTGTATTGGTATTTATCAAGATAATGGCTTTATTTATTTATTTATTTATATATTTGGTTATGCTGAAGATTTATATTGAATTTGAAAAACAAAATACCAAACACATACCTGTAAATACGATTTTATTCGAAATAGTTTGTTGAGTGCAGTGTAAGAATCAGGCGTCACGCGGCATTAGAAGAGGGATAGGAACCACCGCTCTGTTTATTCCAGCCCACCATATTGTGTCTAGTACTTTTGTCTGCTCTCTCATTGTGTTCGCTCGTTATTGACATTACTATGCCTCTCAAGCGTGTTAAGTGATAGTTTTGATGGCAGTGCTATGAAGAAAAGAAAATCCATCACGATAGAAATTAAAATTGAAGTGGTAAACCGTCCTGGAAATGGAGAATCTTCTACTAACATTGGCCGCAATCTCGGATTAGCCCGTACAATCAAGGCCAAGTTCATCAAAGACAAAGATCGCATCCATGACCACATGAAAGGCTCGACCCCTATGATGTTCACTGAGATCACGAGGCAGAGTAGTCACCTTATGACTGAGATAGAGAGATTGTTAGTGCTTTGGCTTGAAGACCAAAATCAACGGCATATTCCAATAAGCCTTATGCTTATTCAGGAAAAGGCTAAAATATTGTTCGAAGACTTGCAAAGAGGGAAGGCAGCACAGGTAAGGAATTTGTCACTAGTAGAGGGTGGTTTAATCGTTTTAATGCTCATGCTAAGTTACATAATAAAAGAGTGCAAGGGGAAGCTGCTGGTGGTGATGAGGAAGCAGCAAAAATGTTTCCAATAGCTTTGGCTGAGATAATAAGGAAGGGGGGTAACCGTGCCGAACAGGTGTTCAACGTGGATGACACTGGCTTACTCTGGAAGCGCATGCCTTGTTGTACATATATCGCAAAGGAGAAGAAGACAGCACCAGGCCATAAAGTCAGCAAGGAGAGACTGACTTTGCTTTTGGGGGCTAATGCTGCTGGAGACTGTAAGCTGAAGCCTTTGTTGGTTTATTTGGCAGAAAACCCAAGTACACTCAAGGGCATTATATAATAATAATAATATAATAATAAGACTTTATTTCCAACATACATTGGGTCAACTGCTAGTCATCTAGAAGTCAAGCAAAGATGGCTTGGATAACCCTTCAAATATTCGAGGACTGGTTCAGCATACATTTTATCCCAGAAGCATAAAGGTACTATGCTTCCAAGGGTCTGCCCTTTTAAGATTTTACTCATCCTGGACAATGCCCCAGGCCACCCTCCCCATTTGGATGACTTACTTCCTAATGTAAAGGTGGATTACCTTCCGCCTAATACCACCTCCTTGTTACAGCCAATAGATCAGGGGTTATTGCCTCTTTCAAAGACATATATCATCTCCGATGAACAATCGCTATGGCTCTCAGGACAACGGAGAATGACAAGAACCTGATTCTCGAGGACTTCTGGAACTCGCATGATATACTTCATGCTGTGAAGAATACTGGTGATGTTTGGGAGGAAGTGATGCAAACAAATCTGAAAGGGGTATGGAAGAATTAATTCCCCTATTTTGTAAATAACTTCTGAGGCTTTGAGGAGACAGTTGAGGTTGTAACAAAGAATGTAGTTGTCATGATTAGAGAGCTCGAATTGCAGGAGGAGGTTGATGATGAAAAAGAGCTCCTGGAATATCATGGCGTGGATTTATTCAGCTTGAAAAGCAAGTGATTGAAGAGGAGGAAGAACTACCAATCTCAGAGCCAAAGAGATTCACAACAAAGGAATTTTAAGAATCGTTTGCCTTGGCAGAGGAATTGTTGGCAAAGTTTGAGGCTCTGGACCCCAACGTTGCTAGGTACAATAAGGTGGAGAGAGGGATCAATGATGCCCTGAGGTGTTATAAGAAAATATATGAGAAGAAAAGGGTACCCTTCCAGACTAGCCTTGACCAATTCTTTGTGAAGACAGAGCACCCACCAAAAGATCCTGTGCCCTCTACCTCAGGTGTTTCCACCTCTATAGTAACTCCATTATGTTCTTTTGCCTCTCCATACTCACCTGCCCTAGTCTCCTCAGCACCTGCCTCTCCAGCTTCCACCTCCCAATAAGCCAGTCTCTCCCTCCCTTGACACTCCCCATCCAGTGTGTAAGCCAACCACACCAGTAATGGTAAGTAATAATTCACTGTACACTTAACTGTAGTGTAATTTTACTATTAGTACTGTATATTTAGAAGGTAAACAATACTTTTGAGTTTACTTTTAGTAGTGTGTGTGTGTGTGTGTGTGTGTGTGTGTGTGTGTGTGTGTGTGTGTGTGTGTGTGTGTGTAATTACCTAATTGTGCTTACAGGAAAGAGTCCAAAGCTTGCATCTTCCCATCTCCTGATTGGTTCCATTTTGTACTTAGTGAATTAGCATTAACTACCTCCTCGCTTAGCAAATTCCAATTATTAACTACTCTTACACTAAACAAGTACTACCTTACATCCTGCAACGAAGTTTTCTTAAGAAGCTTCAAACTATGACCTCTAGTTCTAGAGCCAGCCATATCAAAATATCGATCCCTATCCATTCTATCATAACCATGAAGGAATTTAAAGACTGTCACCATATCCCCCCTCAATCTTCAAGCTTCGAGTGATGGTAAGTCTAATTCCCTCAGCCCCTCATCATAAATGAGACTACGAATTTCTGGCACCAGTTTTGTGGCATGTCTTTGAACTTTTCAAGCTTAGTTACATGCTTTTTCAAGTGAGGATTCCAAAAGGGGGCTGCGTATTCAAGTTTTGGCCTCACGTAGGTTACATAAATATTTCTGAACATTTCCTTGTCCATGTGCCTGAAGGCTACCCTTACATTTGATAAGAAAGCACATGTTGCCCTTACTATGCCATTTATACGTATTTCTGGAGACAAATCTGCCAGTATGTTTACTCCTAGATCTCTCTTATTTTCTGTCTCTTGAAGTAGTACTCCTGCCACCGAATAGTCAAGCTTGGGCCTTCTTGCACTTGTACCCATTCTGATTACCTTACATTTTGAATTACTGAATTTCAATACCACTTTTCTGACCACTCATGGAGACTATATAAATCTTCCTGAAGTTCTCTACCATTGTTCTTGTTTCTTACTTTCTTCACAATCTTTGCATCATCTGCAAACATATTCATGAATGAATTTACAGACTCTGGTAGGTCATTTACATATACAAGGAACAAAAGTGGCCCTAAAACTGAACCCTGTGGAACTCCACTACTAACTCTTCTCCATTCAGACACTGAGTGTCTTACTCTAACCCTCTGTTCCCTTCCTTCTAAGTAAGTTTTTATCCATTCCAAGACATTTCCACCTATTCTAGCCATTGATTGCAGCTTCCTAATAAGTCTCCCATGTGGAACAGTGTCAAACGCTTTCTGGAAGTCTAGGAATATGCAATCTGCCCAGCCCTCTCTTTCCTGTAAGATTTGGCTTACCTCATCATAAAATTCTAATAAGTTTGTTACTGTTGATCTTCCTTCTCTGAAGCCATGTTGCCTCACTGACAAAAAGTTGAAGGATTCCAAGTGAAGAGAGATATGTTTCCTTAGTAGTTTCTCCATAAGTTTGCAAACTATGCTGGTCAAGGAAACTGGTCTATAGTTCAGAGCCGTATCCCTCCTTCCCTTTTTGAAGATAGGTATCACATTTGCTTGTTTCCAGCATCTTGGAAACTCCCCCGACTCCAGTGACTCCTTAAATATGATACTTAGTGCCACTGATATTGTGTTTGCACATTTTTTAAGCACATGAGGGGATATGTCATCAGGACCTGTAGCTTTATGAACATCTAAATCCATCAGTGCTTTGAATACCTCTGTGGCTGTAAGGTTGATGTTCTCTAATACCGGCCCTTGAGCTTCTATCACTGCAATCTGAGGGGGTGGGGTATTTTCTACTGTAAATACTGACTGAAACTCCTTGTTCAATTCTTTGCAGATCTCTTCGTCCGTCTCAGTGATGCTTCCATCCGCTCTCTTTAGCCTTAAAACCTGTTCTTTTACCTTCAGTTTTCCTCTGATAAAGCTGTGGAAAAGCTTGGGATTTTCTTTAGCCTTCCTGGTGATGTCCCTCTCATAATCTCTCTCTGCCTCTCTCCTTTTACTTAGGTAGTCATTTCTTGCTCTTTTGTAGGTTTGCCAGGCATTTATGTTTTTTCTCCTCCTATACCTTTTCCAGCATTTGTCTCTCCACTCCTTAGCTCTTTTACACCCATTATCGAACCATTTCTCTCTGGCATGAATTACACCTACTTTGGTGACAGGTATGCAGCAATCTACTATCTTCCCATATTTCTCACAAAAGATGTCATACATTTCTTGTACAGATTTGTTGTAAAATAAGGTTCTACAGTCAATAACTGCAAAAAGCTCATTCATTTTGATGTAATCTCCTTTCGGATAGTTCCTCCTCATGTCCTCAGTGCCTCTACTCTCAGGAAGAATGTCTTCAATGATATACTCCATCAACAACACACAGTGGTCACTCTTTCCAATTGGTGGTTCATACTCAATATTTTCAATATCCAACACATTATCTGTGAACACTAGATCAAGTAGTGATGGCTTATCCCCACCCCTGGCTCTTGTTGGTTCCATTACATGTTGGTGTAGGAAATTCCCTTGTACGCAATCTAGGAATCTTGCCCCAAATGAGTCCTCACCACTGTGTGGGTCAAGATTTATCCAATCTATTGTTGTATGACTTCCGCCATGCTGAAGCCAGAATCTGAAACTTGTAACAGATCTTGAGCGGAAACGGTTGGTCGAGGGCACGGATATTTTATTACCATGTTTGTAGAAAGTGCCAAGGAAATATATGACCGGAACCGTGAGACTTAGGACCTGGCATCGAGAAGGGCAGGAAAGGACAGGAAGTTAGCCATTTCCTAAACCACAACAAACATAAACTTGTGTTTCGTACGCAGGTACATACCCTGCAGAGATGCCCAATAACTCCTCCCCGGAAGTAGGAGGGATTCCACTTTGAACCTGGCGTTGATTAGCTAGGACTAGATCTCACTGATTTCATTGGAGAATTGGATGTTAAGCCACGCCCTGCCCCTGGGGGTATTTAAAGAGCCACCCAGGGCAGGGACAGTTAGTTAGACCTTTGCCAGGGGCACGAATAGATCATAGATTGTGATAGTCATAGGGTGGGGGCATTGGGGCATTGAGGCGTCGGATGTGTTGTACTCTAGAATAAATATAAGTAAAGGAACTACTGCTTGTCCATTCTTACCTTGTACCCATCAGGTACTAATATTTAACCTAACAAACCACGCTACCATAATTATAAGTAAATATACGTAGGAGGAAAAGCCCTACGTTAGTGGTGTCATTAGATGGGATAAACAAAACCAATACGACAGTGGTGACGCTCGGTGAGATAATAATAAAAACCTCCACGTCAGTGGTGGCAGTGCGGTACGATCATCACGCCTGGAAAACATACGAAGAGACAGGTGAATGCCAGTGCAGACCCGTGCAGAGAAAATAAGAATGGCAAAAGCAGAAATCCGGCATCTCCCAATTCAAGAAATGAGTGACGAGGCCAAGCACCGGAGAATTCTCGAACTGGAGGAGCAAGTGCGGCGCCTACAAGCACGCGCCGACGCCGCTCCGTCGAGAAGGAACTTAGCCGACGCCGACAGTGAAACCGACGCCTCAAACATCGACGAACAGCCGGCCGCTCCGAACCCCGTGGTGACACAGGGAACGCAGCAGGCCCAGCCCCCACCCTGTGCCCTGGTTGTAAAGACGCCTCGAGTCAAAAATTCACTTTTATACCTCGACGGCGCAAATGTAAAAGACCGTGAGTGTCCGTCCATAATTCCCGCGACCGACTTCCTGAAATACTTGGGTCTGCGGATGAGAAGTGACGAGTGCTCAAATAGAGAATATTATAAAACTTTGAAGGAACTATTTCTAAGATATTTCTTAGTAAGCCGAAGTGTGACCGGAGCATTGAGTGAAAATGCCCATTACAAGAGGTATAAGTTGCCGGATCCGACCAAGAAGACGGCGATTCGACGATTTTACTCAAAGAGAAGAAGGAAAACCCGATCCTTCCTTGCCTTCTGCCATGAAGTTTTTCAGGACCACCTCCTTAAAATAAGCTAAGTACTTGTGATCTGTATCCAGTGAGTAATGGGACAATTAGTAAAAGAAATTGAGGTCGGTGGACGCCGCCATTTTGTCTTGTAGTTATGCTTTGACTCAGCCAACCCGCTTATAAGGGGTGTGGCGCTTAATAAGTTGATAAAAGTAGAATTTCTGTACCCATTACTAACATGGATAATTTGTACTAATAGCTATAAGCAGTAATAAACTCCATTTTTGTTATAATTTGAGTAATGTAAAGAATTTGCGTTGGAAGTGCGTTCCATTTATTTGTATTAATGCTTAGATTGAATTTTAAGAACGCGAATGTATCGATTTTTAATTGAAAAAATTTAATGCACGCGAAATCACTGTTACAGTATATTAATTTCTAAAGCGTAAGAATTATAGTGAGAAATATACGTGCATCTGCTTTTAAGAGTTTCATCGACCACGTGTGGTTTTCGAGAAAGGAATGCGGAAGTGACCATTCGATCTCCCAACCTCGTTATTGTAAATCCTTAGTAATTGTACTGATCCTTGATATTTAATGTACGTGAAATCATTGTTATATTAATTTCTTAAAGCGTAAGAACTCGAGTGTTACGATTGCGCCTGTTTTTAAGTTTTTTTTTCTTTTTTTGTTTGTTTTTTATCCGCGGGAGTAATGTTTTAGCGAGAGAAAGACATAAACGACAGATCGTTCTTTTGTGTTATGATGAAGGGAATTAATATTACGATACGTGTGTGGCATGTTCTTTTTGAAGAATAAGAAATTTTCGTGATATTAGTTAGAGATGAGTTTTTTATTTCACGCTATGCAGGTGAAAGTAACAGTAAATTAGAGTAGTTTGTGCTGTCCTAGAATAGGGAAGGTTTTTCAGTGTCACCCAAACGTAGCTTCTAGGGAGTAGAATGTTTGTTTGTTCGTTAGAATGGGACTTAGGACTGGTGAGGAAGTCTGTGACCGCACGGCTCAGCCGAGATTTCACCTTTACTCTTCTTCAGAGAGACCGGGAAAGGGGAAAGCCGGCGTTGTAAATGAAAGGGAATTTTACAGAACGGAGATGATTGACTTGAAAGTGATATGCGAGTGAGTATGAATGACTGGGGGTATAATGGGAGGGTTGCTCTAGGGGGTGAAATCGCGGAAAAGCACCGTTAGGAAGCATGATTGGGGAGTCTGCGAGGATCGTTCCCCTGCTCTGCCAGGTCCTTCTGCATGCCATATCAGAGTGTATTTATGGGAGGTGATGCGCTGTTGCAATATCTAGTGAGGGATATGGATGAGAAGGTAATTCTCCACCTGCCCAGATATGGTTGAAATGCCGAGTTTGTTTTATTTTTGTTTTGTCCCCTACTCCGCCGTTGAGATTATTATTCGATTTCCGAGAGATTCCAAGATAGATGTTACGTGATAAAGGACGTGAATCTATGAATGATTCTTTATTTTCTTTGCTAGCTGCAGTATATACATTATTTGTCTGAAGAGATATGTTAGATTGATAAAGTAAAACTTTGCGAGTTTTAGCCATGATAACGTTTTATCAAAATTATTTCGGCTTGGTCATAAAGAAAGAGTGAGAGCTGACACGAAATGACAACAAGAATGTTACACAGCTGTATCCCGTATTTGAGAGAGCAGATATAAGTCAAATTCGAGATAGTAAAAGAAGATATATATTTTATGTTTGAAATGTTTATGTACAACTCCGTGCGAGATTTGGAAGTTTAAGCAAAATGTATTCCTTACTGTTGATAATGAGATATACTTTTTGTTTTTATTATTGCATACACAGAGATAGACTTTTTATATTCTTAGATACCCGTTTTTGTTATAGTTCTTTTTGTATTGAAGAAATCTTTAAAATCTTACTTAAAGGATTCTGAAAAGATTATCCAGAGATAACCATGGTTAATCCCTAGCATTTTCATGAATTTTAGATTACAATCGGGCTAATTAAAGATAATTGAGATTATTAGAGATTATTTGCTGAGTTTTAAAGTTAAAATTAATGACACTTAAGTCCTTTTTAAGAAGTTGTTAAGAGAAGGATATTTGTACTTTTGTTGATAATAGTAGGGATACTGTCACATATGATTTTAGTTTTTTTTGTTTTAATTTCATCAGTGATTTATAGCATGAAAAGAGAGAGATTGGCATTATAGACAAGGATGTGTATGCTGTTACAGTAAAGTCCTTATCAAGATTAAACAGAGAGGAATGGATTTATGCTTCGACAGTTTTGCAGTTGTACACTAAGTTCTTTTTGCTTTCGTTTTTTTTAATCAGGAATGAGAATAGCCGCTGACAATAAACATAAGACTCTATCGATAGTCATTGCTAACGTTTGTTCACGTTCATTTGTTTACTTATTTTATTATTAGAGATACTCTGCGACAATTTTTTATTTTCAGTACAAGTAAAAGACAGAGGCCCAGCTCAGCTGACTTGTGAGTGAAAACCGCAACGTATTCCACGGTCACTCTACCTCTCTCTCTCTCTCTCTCTCTCTCCTACCTTTCACGCGACGCTGAAACTGACAGAGGCCTCTCCTGCTGCTAACAGAGCGTTGCCGTCTTTGATTTTTTCTTTTTGTTTTTATTCCAGCGAAGCTAGGCGATAATTGTGCCTACATTTTATTTCAGTTGATAGATTGTTGCATGCTGTTATTGCATAAATACTGATAAGATATCGGTAGTACCGCCATTTGCCTAAAATATTTTTGCCACATGTCGCAACTGTTTAGAGAATAGATAGAACTCCCATTGACAAATTGTGGAGCCAGCAAGTTGCCACTTATGCTATATATATATACATTGATTACGACAGCAGGAATTTGAATATTAAAGGAGACTGTGTTAGAATAAGCATCACTATGAAAAATAAGTATAGAACTCTGTTCTTACTTCTGAATGCCAGTCTCCATTGTATATATATTGATATTTTTGATTTAGTATATTTATTTTTATTGTTTATTATTCTTATTTTTAGATCATGATTATTAGTAATGTTATTATGTTGACTGATATTGTTGCTATCTCTCAATGGCCTGTTGCTAATTATTACTTTTGAAATAAAATCAGCAGTAACTTGATGATTTGTATCTTTTAACTGAATTCATACTTGATGTTATTGTAGCCACTGCTAATAAGAATGTCTCTTTAGTGGCTTTTCTCAGTATTCAGTGATTATTCTTTTTGACATTTATAGTAGAGTAATGCTATGTAGCAGTTGCTAAGTCCTAAGTATCTTGGAATAATAATCTAGTTGTGTAGACACATACCTTCCATCACCACCCTATTCCTAGGCAGCCCCGACCTGCAAGTTCTAAAAGTCTTTAGATTTTGTCCGTCAGACAAGTCCCTAGTGCCCATTGAATAGAGATTGCAATCACTTGCAGCTGCAGGGGAGGCAAAGTATAGCCTCGATTACCAACGTATGGCCATTGTTGGTACCCTGAAGTCATAGGGAACCTTTCTTACAACTGTAGTAGTGACATAGGTTCAAACTTTCATCCCGAGATCTACTTCGAAGGTACGTGCGAGGGCCGTAAAGGAAGAGAAACGCTGTGACGTTGCAGGTCTCCTGCGTGGTGGTCTTAGTCAAGATCGGCCGAGGGCGGGACGAGAAAGCCGGGCTGGAAGGATTCGCGGGATGGGGCCCAGTCCTTGTCCTTTTTGCTCTGCCTAACCGAGTAACGGAGAAATGGCAACAAACCTGGGCCTGCAGCAAGGACGGCGGGGGATGTGAAAGCGAAAGAATCCCCGAGGGAAACCGGGGAATCGCACCTAGCAAGAATTCATGAGCAAGGGACAGAGAAAACAAAAGTCGTCCTAGACAGAGGAAAGTAAAAGTCGTCCTAGACAGAGAAAGTAAAAGTCGTCCTAGACAGAGAGAACGAAAGTCGTCCTAGACAGAGAAAACAAAAGTCGTCCTAGACAGAGGAAAGTAAAAGTCGTCCTAGACAGAGAAAGTAAAAGTCGTCCTAGACAGAGAGAACGAAAGTCGTCCTAGACAGAGAAAACAAAAGTCGTCCTAGACAGAGGAAAGTAAAAGTCGTCCTAGACAGAGAAAGTAAAAGTCGTCCTAGACAGAGGAAAGTAAAAGTCGTCCTAGACAGAGAGAACGAAAGTCGTCCTAGACAGAGAAAGTAAAAGTCGTCCTAGACAGAGGAAAGTAAAAGTCGTCCTAGACAGAGAAAGTAAAAGTCGTCCTAGACAGAGGAAAGTAAAAGTCGTCCTAGACAGAGAAAGTAAAAGTCGTCCTAGACAGAGAAAGTAAAAGTCGTCCTAGACAGAGAAAGTAAAAGTCGTCCTATCCATTGGTCTCTGAATAGTAATATAATATGAAAGTAAAACATGTTTTGTTTCAGGAGTAGTTTTTAAGGCTTAATTTTAAGACAATTCAATGCCCCTAATAATGACAGGAATAGAATTTATGAAGGTAGGGTCTCTTATAGAAATTACTGTTGATGTTATAGTCTATTGCATTTTACATGTTTATACATGCTAATACTCTACTTAATTGTTTGCTAATGTTCTAAATGAGTCATAATTCTACTGTAATTAACTCAATTTTGTCTTTTAAAGAAACGAGAGAAGTAGATGAATTAATGTTTTGATTTAAACTGACTTTTTGATCTTAATTAATGTTTAATATTAGTTTCACACTGGAATTATGGTTGTTTAAATATAAGAATATGTTGTATTTCAGATTTCCAACAAGGAAATAGACCCTGCATGCTCTAGTTGTCTGTAAAAGTACTCTATATATGTTATGTTTGTGTAATTCGCATAGGAATTCTTAGAAAATAGCTTAAATAATTCGGCCCCATTTCTATTGTAAACTAATGTTAGCTAGGATATGTCCAAGAGCTCCCGGAAAATTAGCCCATGCTTCGACTGAAATAAGAGATATTTCAGTTTTGGTTGGGAGGGATGTCGTATGACTTCCGCCATGCTGAAGCCAGAATCTGAAACTTGTAACAGATCTTGAGCGGAAACGGTTGGTCGAGGGCACGGATATTTTATTACCATGTTTGTAGAAAGTGCCAAGGAAATATATGACCGGAACCGTGAGACTTAGGACCTGGCATCGAGAAGGGCAGGAAAGGACAGGAAGTTAGCCATTTCCTAAACCACAACAAACATAAACTTGTGTTTCGTACGCAGGTACATACCCTGCAGAGATGCCCAATAACTCCTCCCCGGAAGTAGGAGGGATTCCACTTTGAACCTGGCGTTGATTAGCTAGGACTAGATCTCACTGATTTCATTGGAGAATTGGATGTTAAGCCACGCCCTGCCCCTGGGGGTATTTAAAGAGCCACCCAGGGCAAGGACAGTTAGTTAGACCTTTGCCAGGGGCACGAATAGATCATAGATTGTGATAGTCATAGGGTGGGGGCATTGGGGCATTGAGGCGTCGGATGTGTTGTACTCTAGAATAAATATAAGTAAAGGAACTACTGCTTGTCCATTCTTACCTTGTACCCATCAGGTACTAATATTTAACCTAACAAACCACGCTACCATAATTATAAGTAAATATACGTAGGAGGAAAAGCCCTACGTTAGTGGTGTCATTAGATGGGATAAACAAAACCAATACGACAGTGGTGACGCTCGGTGAGATAATAATAAAAACCTCCACGTCACTATCTCTTTATGATTAAAGTCTCCCATAATCAAAATCCTACATTTTTTCTCCCGCGCCATGTTAACAACTGAGTTTATGACTTCAATCGTACCTATATGACTTTCCTCATAAATTTCAAGCCTATTTTGGTTCCTTGGTGGGTTGTATACAACAGTTATTATAATGCTCTCTGACCCAGTATTTATGCGAGCAACAAGAAATTCCCTGAACTCACTTTCTATAGCCAAGTTTATTTCTTCAACTTGAATCCTCTCACTTATGAGCAGTGCTATCCCTCCACCAGTCCTCTCAGATCTTTCGACCCTTAGTATTCTGAAGCCCTTAGGAAAAACTGTGACACTGTTTATGTCCTCACTCAACTTAGTCTCTGTAATTGCTACTATATCTGCCTTACTGTTGTGAATCCTATCTTTTAATTCTACTGCCTTACCAGCTAATCCATCAGCATTTGTGTATAACAATCTTAATGAGGCCCCATCCCCTGATCTTCTGTCATTATCTTCTTTATCTCCCCTTTGTCTGGAAGTATTCTGTAACGAAAATTTTTCTTCTCTTCTTCATTTCTTTCATCATTTAACCTTCTTGCCTCTTGCAACAAGTTTTAGATCTTTTCCATCTCTTCCTGTGTTCTGTATCGTCTAATGAACACTTCTTTGCATTCTTGAAGGTCTTTTAGACTTTTTTTTCTCAACAATATTTCCCTACATGTCTCCCCTCTCTCAAAGGTTACTTTTGTTGGTCTCGGCTTTCCTTCCCTCGAATATTTACCTAGTTGGTGTATGTTTACAATATCCTCAGGACCACATACTACTCCAAGCTTTCTTATCAGGTCTACAACGTTAGCTTTTTCTTCAAGTCTCCCCTGCCATGTTGGCTCCTGGGATTCACTTATGCCTGAGATTACCACTGTCTTCTCCTTATCAAGTACCTGTCTGATGAGTGGGTTTGCCCTTTCCATCACAACGTCTTTCATTTTTTTGATTACTGTCTCTTTATAGTCAACTGTTTGTATGTTTTCCAGTGCCACCACCTTTACAGCCTCTTTTACTGCCACATTCCCCTTTAGTGCATCAGCAAAGGACGTTTTCATGGCATCATTTTCCATATTCAGCTCCTGGAACTCTTTTCTGAACTGTTCAATGTTTTCCTTAATCTGAACATTCCAAGCAGCAATCTCGTCTCTCTCAGAAGAGAGCAGTGAACTAACATCTAATTCCTTTAGGTTGTCATTCAGCTGTTTGTTTTTATCTTCTTGTTTAGAAATTCTAGATTCTAGTTGACTCTTTTCCCCTTCCAGCTTCTTTATTCTTTTTTCTAGTTCCTTTCTCTCCTGCCCTTGTGCTTTATTTGCTTCCTCCAAAGATCTTATTTGTTCTCTGAGTGTTTCATTCTCTTTCATTTCTCCATCCATATTCCGAATTTTATCATCAAGGCTTATAAACATTTCCTCTAACTTCTTGATTCTCTGTTTAAGTCCTCTGATGACTACCCCTTCTCCCAACCCATGGGTGGGAGAGGTTTGGGACAGAGATGGCTTCATTTTCATGTTCTCCCTCTCACAGAATATAGAAAGAAGACGAGAAAGAGGAAAAAAAAAAGAAAAGAGAAAAACTTCTAATTTACCTTCACACAGAATTTTTATATCTCCATATAAGTGCTATTTAGTGACTCAGTTTGTCTCCTTTCTGGTAACACACATCTTAACTTAAAAACTTGACCATGGTAATTTAAGTATAAAAAGAAAAAGAAAAACAAAAGTCAAACCTGAAGGAAAATTCGAATTTGTGTTCGAGGTGGCACCCACCTGTTTCTGTTATATATTCTTCCTAACTGATAAACTGACTTGCTAACCAAGATATGTTATCACGGGATTTAGACTTTACATTTAACTCAATATATATACAAAATAACAAAATAGTAAAAGAGAAAGCTAACAGAAAAGCAAAAAAAAATGAAGAAAATAAGACTGCTGTACTACTTGGCAACTTAACTCAGTACTGTTGACAGGTGGGTATTTGGTAATTTTTTTTTCTTTTATTATTAAATTTTTTCGTGTATCAAACTAACTAACTAGTTAATATAAATGGGAAGGATACTGATTTTAACAATATATAGAACCACAGGATCAGGTAAAACGGCTTAAGAGCTTTCCCCAGTTTACACAAAAAATTAGGTAATGTGGTGTGATGGCTCCACCTCTGGCAACTCTTCTAGATTTCCCTCAAGGCAGAAACTGGACGGCAGCTTCACTCTCTTCCTCACGAAAAAGTTCTCAATTTTTTTTCCTTTAATATGAACAGTCTCGTCTTACAACAAATATTAGTTTTTGTACTCACAATACTCTGCAGGATTTCAGATTTATGGAAATTATGGTAAAGTTTTCCACTAAGCACTTAGTCACTCGAAACAGTTAAAAATTTAAGAGGAGCAATTCCGTGTGTCACTGAACGCGCGGTGTGTGTGTGTGTGTGTGTGTGTGTGTGTGTGTGTGTGTGTGTGTGTGTGTGTGTGTGTGTGTGAGTGTATGTGTGTGTGTGTGGGTGTGTGGGTGGGTGGGAGTGTGGAGGGGTTTGTTTTAGGTGTGTGTGTGTGTGTGTGTGTGTGT
>JAXCGZ010004883.1:0-20000 GCA_037179515.1 Halocaridina rubra | reverse complement strand
TATATATATATATATATATATATATATATATATATATATATATATATATATATATATATATATATATATATATATACCCATTTATCCCATGAATACCTTTGTTTCATTTTGAGGGTTCAGTCGAAGACGTGGGTAAAATTTTAGCTAGTTGTGTTTTTGAAGTGTCTGAGATTTACAGATCTCTGTGAAAAGCAGTTACCATACACCAGGTGACAAATTTCACCTAATCTAGGCATTAACACTATAAGGAAAGTATTAGCACTGAGGGTTCAGATGGGAAAAGTCTTGTGATAATTTGACTATGGTTTTAGGTCAAACTCTTGACATGACAAAGTTCGCTCTTTACTTACCTCTGAAGATGAGTAGATAAATATACTCTCAAACGCTAATGTAGTCCATTGCTTCCTGTTTTTCTCTTCGTAGTCCAACTAATTATATTTGCAGTATTCACGTGCTTCTCGTGAACTTGATTCATGACTAAGTGTTGAAAGAGTTATTGACAGTCGAAAGACTTGACGTATTGCAGCACTAACCTAACCGAAAATGAAGTTTCGATATTAAATCTGTCAATTTCAGTTTTTATTTTACTCGGGACCACTGATGATTAAGACAACAACATTTAACTCATTTCTATATGGGGTCACTGTTTCTTGGTAGCCTTTTCCACTCTTTCCTGTCTGGCGTATCCAGTTCCTTTAGCCCCTTTGGCCTGCAGATAATATTCTATATTTTCCTTCCAAAGGAACTTCGGCCTTCCTCTTCCTATCCATCCCTCCACCTCCATATCCTTAATCCTCCCACACCCATGGTCTTCTTCTCTTCACATTACATGATAATTATTATTATTATTATTATTATTATTATTATTATTATTATTATTATTATTATTATTATTATTATTATTATTATTATTAGCAACACCGCAATAGGAGTCACTGCCTTATTGAACTTACCTCCCTCAAGAGGGTCTGGCAAAGAGATGCGTTTGGAACCACTGTGTATTTTTTTTTTGCACATATAAAAGATAGCTTATAGTGTGTTTTTGCATATGTAAGACAAAGTTAAATATAAGTTAGAGAAATTAAAGATAGAAGTGAGTGAGTTTTGTTATGTTGTTGTTGTTTACATATAGGAAATTAAGAGAACACTTTTCGTAAAGATATAAACTGATTTAATAAAAATTAATGACTCGATTCTTCTTCTTCTTCTTTTTTTTTTCTCTTCTTCTTCTTCTTCTTCTTCTTCTTCTTCTTCTTCTTCTTCTTCTTCTTCTTCTTCTTCTTCTTCTTCTACTACTACAACTACTACTACTACTTCTCCTTCTTCTTCTTCTTCTTCTTCTTCTTCTTCTACTACTACTACTACTACTACTTCTCCTTCTTCTTCTTCTTTTTCTTGGCATCTTTTTCTTTTTTTTTTTCTTCTTCTTCTTCTTCTTCTTCTTCTTCTTCTTCTTCTTCTTCTTCTTCTTCTTCTTCTTCTTCTTCTTCTTCTTCTTCTTCTTCTTCTTCTTCTTCATCTAGTGCTACTACTTTTCTTCTTCTTCTTCTTTTCTTCTTCTTTTTCTTCTTTGCATTATCTTCTTCTTCTTCTTCTTCTACTACTACTACTACTACTACTACTACTACTACTACTACTACTACTACTACTACTTCTTCTTCTTCTTCTTCTCCTTATTTTTCTTTTTCTTTACATCTACTTCTTCTTCTACGTAACTCCTGTCTATCTCCCCTCTCTTAAGCCTTGCTAAGCCTATCTGGTGTAGACCTCTAAGGTATGCAAATATTTTGCTATTTTCCTCAAAGTGAATCTTATCTTCATATCCAAATACAGTTGGTTGAATACCTCCATGTTTGTGTCACAAAGATTTAAACGAGATTAAAGGTTCATCTCTGCTTTGTTTTGATAGAGCCATTATCAGCTGTGAGTTTGAGGACAGTGGCTTGGGGCTTTGGTAAAGCCTGAAAACAAGATTTTGGTGACTTATTATTACCAGAGAATATGTAAAGCCGGTGGTTTGGGGCTTAGTTAAAGCCTGGGATACGCACACACACACACACACACACACACACACACACACACACACACACACACACACACACACACACACACACACACACACACACACACACACACACACATTCTCATATATGCATGTTACCTCTGAAGATTGGTAGATAAATATATTCGTATTCAAAATAATAATTTTACACACACACACACACACACACACACATGGTTTGAAGAGAATGATGTCTACACATACTGATATTCTTCTCTAACTCTTTTTAACTAATCCTACCATTGATTGATCTGAATAAATGTATATGCAAATATTAAAGAGAATTTCGGTATGGATAGAAATACCTGTACTGTAGCCCTCGGGTTTAAAAAGAAATAATTAGTAACATGTAGGTATGGCATATGCAAAAATGCTATTTCCTTTTTATGAGTCAATCGTACATGTGACTAAGGTTCAATACTAGTGGTATTTTGAAAGCTGTTTCACCTTTATGTGACTTGAGACCCCTTATCTGGAGGTCCCATCGCCTGTTAAGAAATTACTCTCTCTCTCTCTCTCTCTCTCTCTCTCTCTCTCTCTCTCTCTCTCTCTCTCTCTCTCTCTCTCTCTCTCTCTCTCTCTCTCGTGTGTGTGTGTGTGTGTGTGTGTGTGTGTGTGTGTGTGTAACAAATAATGGGCTTTGAATAATTTCCCTTAAACATCATTCTTAGGTTCCCTAAGTCGCATTGTGATTAAAACTAATTGTTATAAAGAAAGGAGGCCTCTACGAGCTAATCCTGTCTCTCTCTAATCGTGGCTTAGGCAATGCGCAAGTACTCTAAAGGCAACATCTGTGAATCAGTGGGAGTGCCTGTGTACACATGACCCCCATGTACTGATGGTCATAATAATTAAGAGAACTAAAGCCCTTGATGAGGCAACGCGCAGGTACTCCAAAGGCAATTAAAAATAACAACGAAAGACTCAAATAAAAAAAATGATGAAACAATAGAGAGGTCATTTATTTTGGCAGCCATTGCAATGGGGAGGATAGGTTCCTTGGGATAAGGGAAAGAGATGATCTTTTGGAATGGGGGATGGGTAGGGAGTGTTTAGGGATGGGGTAAACGATAACCCTTGCAATGGGATAGAGAGAAGGAAGGGTGTTTAGGGATAGCAGGAAACTAACCTTTGCAATGGAGGGGAGAGAGGTTGTTTAGGGATAGTTGGAAATAACCTTTGCAATTTAGGGAGAGAAGAAGTGTTTTGAGATAGGTGGAAGAATACTCTTTAATGGGTTGAGAGAGTTGTTTTTGGGATAGGTGGAAGAATAATCTTTGTAATGGGGGAATAGAGCTGTTCGGGAATAGGTAGAAGAATATTCTTTGTAATAGGAGATAGAGTGATTTAGGGATAGGTGGAAGAATAGGCTTAATAATGGGGGGAAAGAGATGTTTAGGGATAGGTGGAAATAAATTTTGCAATGGAGGATGGAAAACCTGGTTCTTAAGAATAGAAAAAATTATGTAACCTTGCAGTGGAGAGGGAGATGTTTTTAGTGATTGGGGGTACTTTAATAACCTTTTGGATAGAGAAAAGAGGGAAAATGGAGGAATGAGTGGAGGGGGAATGGATTGGATTTGAAGGAATGAGTGGAGGGTAGTGAGAGGGATAGTGTTTAGATATAATAGCTATGTTTAGAATTAGTAATAAATAATAATGCCTTACAGTGAGTGAAGATGTTTAGTGAATGGGGGAGATGATAATATCCCTTAGACTGGGGGGGAAGTGGGCGTGCAGGATATGAGAGGTGAGGAGAATTAGTGTTTTAAGAATACTAAAAATGATCATTCAGTAGAAGGAGGGTTTTAGGGATTGGGGGAGACGACGATAACTATGGGAATGGAGGGAAAGGTGGGGGTTGGAAACCATGTGAGGGTGGGAGAGAAGATGGGGATGGGGTGGGGTGGGTGGGCGTGTAAGATCAATTAGGCAAACCCTATGAAGAAAAGTTGTTTCTTCGACAGCTCACCTGATGGGTTATTTTGATAAAACTCAGTAATGCATTGATGTCCATTTCTACCTCCAAAACCCCTTCTTGCTTGTGGTACAACCTCCTCGGGGGGGGGGGGGGGGTTATTTGTCAAATGCTACATGAGGCTTGGGTATGCAAAACCTTTTTTTTTTTATCCTTTTTCTTATATTGTATTGTGCGTATAGTCCATTTTTCTTTTTATTTCGTTTTTCTTTATATATTTTCTTTCTTTTTTTCGGTTTGTTTTTCGTTCGTTTCTCACGGTTCAGTGATTGTCTGTATGAAGTATCATATACGTATTTTTTTTTTTATTTTTTTTTATGTATGGGAGTTCTATGATATTCTAGTAGTTGACCACACACACACACACACACACACACACACACACACACACACACACACACACACACACATATATATATATATATATATATATATATATATATATATATATATATATATATATATATATATATATATATTAGCTTTTCTTTTATTTAGTTTTTTGTTATTATTATTATTATTATTATTATTATTATTATTATTATTATTATTATTTATTATTATTATTATTATTGAGTCCCTTGATTTTTATCTTATTGCAAGTCCGCCTACATGTTTTCACCATCATCATCATTATCATCATCAACAAATCTTTATCATTATATGCACATATTATGCACCATCAGGGAGGAAAAAAACACCTTGTGAAAAGCACCCGAGTCAGGGTTGCAAGACCTGACTCAGATAATTATGAAAGAGAATCATGAGTCAGACGTGGACTCAGGTCTCTACAACTGCTGAGACAAAAGAAAAAAATAAGGCGCTCCCGCAGACACACACACACACACACACACACACACACATGCATGAATACTTAAACTCATACAGGTATGCACATTTTAAGGTAAGGAGAACATATCTATTGAAATATAAATGTGTTTGCATACGCATGTGAACAAACATATGAACATACACTTAAATATATGCATATATGCACCTGTTAAAGCTTAAATTATACATAGATAATTATGAAAGCATATGTGCTTCCATTCTTATATATATATATATATATATATATATATATATATATATATATATATATATATATATATATATATATATATATATATATATATATATATATATATATATATATATATATATATATATATATATATATATATATATATATATATATATATATATATATGAGAGAGAAATTACTTTGCTTAAAATTATTACCGATGGAGAGAAAAAAAAATCCTTCCTTGTAGGATGGTAAGTGTGTATGTGCGTGCGTGCTCGCGCGTTTGTGTGTCTGTGTGTTGAACTTATATTTACCGGAAGCCAGATTGAAACTAGACCACCACATCTACTTACTTATTGAAGAAAACATGACCAATGCATATACGTATTAAATTCTGAATAGTCGTTTTAATTTTAATCCCAGTGGCTGGAAACTACGTTTTCGTTTTATCAAGTTCTCACGGTGGTCAGCATTTTATCAGATGTGGTACGTCTGTATCAGTGCTGATGTCATACTTTTTCTTTTTTTAGTTCAAGCACTATTTTTAGTTCAGCTTGACATAATGATGCAAGTTCTGATTTTATGTTGTGTATTCTCTGTTGATTTTTAGTTCAAATATTAAATCATGTTCAGCTTGACACATGCAGTTTGTCAATTTTTCCAGTAATAAAGTCATTGTGAGTTCAGTTTTTCAATTATAGTTCAAGTATTATTTCTATTTAAGCTTGACATAATCGTACAGTTCGTCTCTTGCTTCTGTTATGACTTCACAGTAGCGTTTGTGACTTTTTAGTTCAAGAAATTTCCAGTTCATCTTGACATAGTCATGTAGTTCATTTCTTGTTCCCTTATATCAACACTGAATTCATTTTTTTTCTTCAGTTTTTTATTCAAACTTTATCCGAAGTTCACCTTAACATTTTGAGCCTGAGACTTTCTGGTCTTAATACGTCTTTTTTTGGAATTATTATTATTATTATTATTATTATTATTATTATTATTATTATTATTATTATTATTATTATTATTATGATTATTATTATTATTATTATTATTATTATATTATTATTATTATTATTATTTCATTCATATACAGACAGTTAAGTAAACAGAAATAAAGGAGTTAAAATAAAGAAGGATCATTATTCTGCGGAAATTATACCGTTTTTTCTCCTTTCAAAATAAATCCATGAAATAAAACAAAGTAAAGCCCTTTGGGCAGTGTGTGGACTTGTGAGAAAAGAAGGGCAGATTCTATGGGCAAACAGGTATAACTGCTCTCTCTCTCTCTCTCTCTCTCTCTCTCTCTCTCTCTCTCTCTCTCTCTCTCTCTCTCTCGCGTATTTATAGTCAAGCATAATAAAAGATAATGCATATGAACTTAATTTGCATACTGCTGGTATACAGGTGGATGCAAGCTCCGTATTCTTAGGAATACTGCTTGGATTTAAATATTATTATATACATAATGTATACATTTATGTTTTATTATTCTATATAATGAGCATGTTGTTTTAAGATTCATCAGTAATTTGCTTTGCACAAATTTTAGAGCAGCATGAATAAATGTGTTTTCATACTTTGTTTTAAAACTGAAACATTATCCTAGTTTTTCCTCTGCCTAGTTCCAAAAACCACTTTACATCAGCTTCATAATTATCTCTGGTTTTAGGGTTTATAAATTTTTTTTTTCGGGATACTTTTAATGATATACTCACTGTAATGTGCACTAAATTATACATAGTAATATACACAAATACTTAATACTCTCTCTCTCTCTCTCTCTCTCTCTCTCTCTCTCTCTCTCTCTCTCTCTCTCTCTCTCTCTCTCTCTCTCTCTCTCTCTCTTTTTATTTATTTATTCAGATAACTGTACATGGGGACATGTGCACATGGGCACTCCCAGTAATATTGCAGTTGATAACATTACAATCTATGTGGTTATGTATAAATAACATACTAATAGAATTTGCAATTAATTTTAAATATCATAGCAAGTAATTAATAATAAAATATAGTGTAATAATTGAAGAGTACTTGAAGAGTAATCATTGTGACAATATTTTCAATAGCCCTTGTTGAGTGCTATCATTTAAGTTGCATTTCACTTTTCAACAGTACTACTGCAGACAATTTGAAGCAGATATAGAATACAAATTTTCAGGTTAGAATAATAAGTAGGTACATATATACATACATATACATATACACATACATACACATATACATATATACACATATATATACATACATATATATACATACATATATACACACACACATATATACATATATATATATATATATATATATATATATATATATATATATATATATATATATATATATATATATATATATATATATATATATATATATATATATATATATATATATATATATATATATATATATACACACATACACACACATATATATATATATATATATATATATATATATATATATATATATATATATATATATATATATATATATATATATATATATATATATACATATATATATATATATATATATATATATATATATATATATATATATATATATATATATATATATATATATATATATATATATATATATATATATATATACATATGCATGCATTAATTAGATGAGCAATAGAAACACCACTGGGGCTTCATAGCCATACATATCAAGGAGAGAGAGAGAGAGAGAGAGAGAGAGAGAGAGAGAGAGAGAGAGAGAGAGAGAGAGAGAGAGTTTGTGGTATTCATTTCAGCAAAAGGAGTTATTCGTCCTTACCACAGATAAAGACACATCCATGCATACTCATACACATCATTGTCATCTGAGGGTAACACAGCAGAGGAAAGTGCATGTACTTAATCGCATATACGTACACATATAAACCTGAACATACATACATACATACACATAAACAAAGTGCCATATAATGGAAGATAAATTTGGAAGGAAAAGAAAGAGAAAGACTGAAAGCCCTTCCCCTTCTCTACCCTTCAAATTATGTATGTGAGAGAGAATTACGTCAATTAATCCATTATCACTATTATCACAACCATTGCTACCACCATCATGATTATTATTATCATCATTATTATTATTATTATCATTATTATTATTATTATTATCATTATTATTATTATTATTATTATTATTATTATTATTATTATTATTATTATTATTATTATTATTATTATTATTATTACCATCATCACTACTACAGCTTTTGTATATAGATAGAGTTATGAATCAAAAGTAGTAATTATTGATACATATAGACATACACATACACATACATATACACATACACATATTCATACATATATACATATAAATACATACATATATACATATACATATACACATACATGCACACATGTACGCACATATACATACATATGAGCTCCTGAGGGAGGGGGTTAGAATACTTCCTCCATGTTCCCCTGCGTGTCGTAAGAGTAGACTAAGTGGGGCGGAGCGAAGGGTATGAAAGAACCCTTCTCTGTATTATTATTATTATTATTATTATTATTATTATTATTATTATTATTATTATTATTATTATTATTATTATTATAGCAACAACATCGTAGGCAAGTACTGATTCTGCTTGTGTGCAGAAAATCACTGCTCTGGAATCTATACTTTTGTGCCGTCGGTAATATCTGTCTCTGTTGAATAGTGAAACGAATTTTAATGATAGCACTCAACAAGGGCTATTGAAAATATTGTAACAATGATTACTCTTCAAGTACTCTTCAATTATTACACTATATTTTATTATTAATTACTTGCTATGATATTTTAAATTAATTGCAAATTCTATTAGTATGTTATTTATACATAACCACATAGATTGTAATGTTATCAACTGCAATATGACTGGGAGTGCCCATGTGCACATGTCCCCATGTACAGTTATCTGAATAAATTAAAAAAAAAAAAAATCTGTCTTTTGGTTAGCTAACTTCCTTGGGGCTATCCACTATTACTACCCACGGCTACTACTACTACCTCCTCCCCTCCTCTGGAGGCATTTCTGCCACACGCTACTACTACTACTACTACTACTACTACCATTCAACCAGAATGTTCTTAACTACTAACCCGCAACCACATATGTACTTACGAATGCGTGTGTCTCTGCCCGCGCAAATGTGTGTCTGTGCGTACCCGCGCAAGTGTGTGTGTATGTATGTATGTATGTGTGTGTGTGTGTATGTATAGATGTATCTTCGCGTTTCCTGTAGTGATAATAATAATTATAATGATAATAATAGTAATCATAATAATAATAATAATAATAATAATAATAATAATAATAATAATAATAATTCTTATTATTATTATTATTATTATTAATAGTAGTAGTAGTAGTAGTAGTAGTAGTAGTATTCAACATTTTGCGTGTTGTAATTAGTACCCATTAAAATGAGGGTTGACACTGACATGTTGGAGCTTTGGGATTAAGGTTGGAAGCCCTTCCTAACGCTCCTCGGTGGGCTTGAATCCTCATTATTGGCATCCTAACTCGAGGGTCTACAACTGAGCTAGATTTTGTGACCCCCAATAATAATAATAATAATGATAATAATATTACTAATAATGATAATAATAATAATAGTAATAATAATAATAATAATAATAATAATAATAATAATAATAATAATAATAATAATAATAATAATAATAATAATAATTTTAAGATAATGCAATCATGCTATCAGATAATTCTTTTTTATCTGCTAACGTCGTTATTCGAACTTTTCACTTGTAATAATAATAATAATAATAATAATAATAATAATAATGTTGAAATAACTATGCGATTTTTATTATTTGGTTCATTATTCGAAAATAAAAACTCTGACTTTGTATATATAGATATTGAAGTTGAATTATATTTTCAAAACTTAACTATTTAGGTTGTTATATTATAATTAATTGGTAGTTAAACGGTAATTAGAAAACAAATATATTTGCCCATTTGTAAGTGCAATTATTCGTACGTGCTTGGCAGACGTAAAAGTAAAATGTTATCATATGTTTTAAATAATAGATAATCATTCTATTTGCTGTCTAGTCATGTTTAAAAATTTCATGAAGTATGATAAATCTATAAATTAATTGGAAAGTAATATGCCATATATATCAACAGAATTATAAATATTAAAAAAGATATCGAAATTTTCCATGCGGTACGATAACTTTTTCACAGTCGTCGGCAGCGACCTTCCAAAGTCTGGAAAACCTTGAAGGATCTCAGTTTGTTATTAGGAGGAAGTGAGGAAGGTTGTGCTTTGAGGAAGAAGAAGTGTTTTTCTGTGACTTCAAAAGCTGCTATAACAATATCAGAACTTGTAATCACATGTAAAATGTGACATAATCATATCAAACACGAATGTGATTTGTTGATTACTTGCAGTGTTTTTGACATATACAGAATGTGATTCAATTATTTTGAACATTTACAAAATCTAAAAAAGAATGGATGGCGGATTTTTGTGTTGGTCCTCTCCCCGAAACAGGCAAAAACCTCCTTATCCAGGTAATTATATATATACATGAGTCATATTCTCCCTTACAAGGGGGTGGTTGAGTCAAAGCAAAACACATTGACTATGTCACGAACTCCCTTTACCACTAAGGGCTAGAAGCGGTGCCTTCTTGCTTAGGACTTCGGTTTTGGCAAGTGCGACCGTTACCCTGACTGTATCCCCTTTCTTACCTTAGACCGTGGCGGGTCTCGAACTAACGACCTGACGAATCCAAGTTGTGATCGTTACCATTCGACCGCGGCGATTACTGCTTCATATAATTATTTAATTGGTAATTATTCGCTTTTTCAGCTCAATGATTGCAATGTACGAAAAAAAAATAAAAAATCTTATAGAACTGGGGTATATCTGCCTTGTCCTTAACCTTTTTCTTTTCCTTCGTTTTGGAGTTTTCTCATGCCTGGGACTTTATTGACGAGGGCAGTTTTGCCTGGGTGGTATCACTAAAAAAAATGACGTCAGCAGTTAGGTTAGATTATGAGCCTGGCCTTTATCAACTGCGACCAACTGAAGATTACGAACCTCCACTTTACTCTAACTGCAGAATTAAGAGCTATAATGATTTTAGGGTCCAATTCTTCATGAGCTCAACGACTCAAAGCATCTATTTCAATCCTCTCATTTCTTAACTGGTGTTGAACTAACCTAATGAACGAAGAAATAATTGTCAATCCAGAGACATTTTACAAATTGGTAATCATTGAGTTTTTCAGCCATATAACTCCTTGAGACATTGGCCCGGTTTTTTAAACCGTGTAAGCCTAGGATACCATAGTGTTAGTTGGCTAGACTCAAATTTATTTCATATATGCATCTGACGCGGTTCTGTGTATGGCTAGGATACCGTACCAGATTTCTTAAACAGTGTAAATCTAGGATACCATGCGTTTATGAAATCCATTTGTGTGTGTCTAACAATATGGTATCCTAGGTATACACAGGGCTAGGTACAGGATCATAGCCTCACACAGAACCGCGTCAGATGCGTTTATGAAATCCATTTGTGTGTGTCTAGCTAACTAACGATATGGTATCCTAGATTTACTCTGTTTAAGAAATCGGGCCATTGTCTTAGATGAAAGGTTACCCGTTGGTTGTATAATTTATATGAGTCGATATTCTTCACTGTGGCTATGTCATTTTATATTTAGGTTGGAGTAAAAAGTTGTGATACTACAGCTGAAGGGTCATTTGGACTTAAAGAGGACTCTCTAGGACAGTTCGATGTTAATGTCTTTCTTCAGTTTCGGTTCTTTTTCAATGCCTACATCAACACCGAATATTCTTGGATATTCGTTACACATCTCGTATGATCCCTTCACATCTGGCAAATCACAACACTCCATCTCTTGCTTTTTACTTTTTCTTTATGCCCAGGTCCGACGAGGGCAGATTTTTTTTTCCCGTCCTGGTTAGACTTATTGACAAAATCATGAGGTTTTTATATTCCTGCACGGCATTTAATGCACACGTTACTATGTTTACATATTTATTTATTTGCTTACTTATTTTCATGAGAGCAGCGGAACGATCCTTGATGTCTTTCTCGAAGCCCAAACTCGCGAGATTCTTTATACAAAACTTACATAATTATTATTATTATGGCTGTGTGTATTATCACCGTACAGTGATATGACTGATTCCATTATAGTCACCGCACAGTGAAAAGAACCTAACCTAACCTAACCTAGTCACCGCACAGTGAAAAGAACAGTGGCTTTGTTATCATCGGTCGGTGATATTATGTTTTTCGGTATTTTCACCGAGAATCTAAAATAATTTATTGTTACTTCTCAATTGCTTTTATGGGATGGTGATAATAACGTCGTCTGTAATATCACTATTCGGTGATAATAGTCACTCCCTATTATTATTATTATTATTATTATTATTATTATTATTATTATAAGTATATTTAATGAAGCGGTCGGCTGTTACGTAAGAAAATTTCTGAAGCTATATTCGAATATGTCAAAAGGTAAGTGAGAGGTGGCCAAAATCGTAACAAACGGAATCAAGGAAGCAGAACTCCATCTTAACCTATTCCTTCTCATCGCCCCCTTTCTCTGTATAATAATAATAATAATAATAATAATAATAATATATGGTCATGCAACTATAATTTGTGTATAGGTGAAGGTGCGAAAGATCAACGCATACATACAGACAATAACATTGTGCATAAATATATATAAAAAGTATCCAAATGACAATTTAGTTTAAAGAAAATTGAGTAGGCTAATTGTTCTACGAATATGAATCAGGAGTATTCTGAATGTCTTCACATGAGAGGAAATTTTTCAAGACGCTTTTACTTAATAGACTTTTAGTCACACAATTGTATGTATACTTATTCAATTATATTAAATTTACGCATATGCATACGTATTCATTTATAGTATGTATAAGTATTCTTATGTATAGTGTGTGTATAGCTCCGAAGTCGAGAGCTAAATCTGCTTTGGTAGGCTTTCTGCCAATTAATCTTTTAACGCGTCATGATAACGTTTTGATTACTTTGTGTGAACCGAGTTCTTTTGCAGTTATAATTGTCCACGTGGTCAGAACTTGATATATATATATATATATATATATATATATATATATATATATATATATATATATATATATATATATATATATATATATATATATATATATATATATATATATTTTATTTTTTTTTCTTCAAATATCATCTTTATTTCTCATAGAATCACATCCATTTCCTCCTCCTCCTCCTTCTTCTTCCTCCCTTGCCCATCCTCCTCTTCATTCTTCTTTCATCGCTTCCACGTCTTTTTATTCCCGTCTTAGCTCTCATATTTAAAGGATTTTTAACATGATAAACAAGAGAGGGGGGGGGGCTGATTCACTCACCCCCACTTTTAAAAAGAGGCTTCAGCTGCCGAGAATATAGTATTTCTATATTTATTTATTCATGAAGATGATTTACTCATAACGGTATTCATCATCACATAAGTCATTATTAATAAGTGAACACGGTGAGTGTTCCAGAGGGTCTCAGGTTTTTTTTACTTGAATGGAGGAGTAGATTGTCTTTCAGAGCGTAGGAAAAGTAACAAAAAATCTTTTTAATACGTACACTGTACTTAACCTAACCCAATCTAACCTAACCTAACCTAACTTAACCTAACCTTACCTTATCTTTTTGTGCAAATGAAGTCGTCAGCTTGTAAGATTCATGTATTGTCAGTTAATACAAGCCCTAGAACAGTTTTTTTTTTTTTTTAATGACATTGTTTGCTTGTAGTATTTTAGTCGCGTGTGACTTTCCTGTGCATTTTTTCCCTTGCCAAATTGTGACTTCTGTCTCTTGTTTTTTTTTTTTTTTCGTTCACCGTTGTCTCGGCCAAGTTGCGTTTTAGACATTAAATATATATATATATATATATATATATATATATATATATATATATATATATATATATATATATATTTTATCTAGAACATTAGATTTGCAGGTCAAATTCTCGCCATCAACACGGAGAACTCTTGAGGGGGGGGGGGGGAAGACAGTGGGCGAGCTTGTTCTGTAACATTCGCCGGCCAAAGATTCATGGGTCCACACACACATACACACACACACACGTCCACCGAACAGTATATATATATATATATATATATATATATATATATATATATATATATATATATATATATATAAGTAGTCTCCGTGGCAAAATGGTAGTGTCCGCGACTCTGAGGCGGCAGGTCGAGGGTTCGCGCCCCGTCACGGACTGAGGTTAGTAAGGGCATACACTCAGGGTAACGATTACATCTGCCAAAACAAGTCCTTCGCAAGAAGGCAATCATCCTAGCCCATAGCAGAAAAGGGAGTTCGTGACGTAAAACCGAACCGTATATATATATATATATATATATATATATATATATATATATATATATATATATATATATATATATATATATATATATATATATATAAACAAACTTTAATATTAGGAATTATATACCAACCTGTGTTTGATTTCTTAAGTTGCGAAGATGGCCAGAAAAAAAAACAACAGGATTACTATTCAGAAATCTGAACCATTATCATGCAAGAAGATGCATGGAATAAATCCTGGTTCTGTTATATAGAAAATTATTCCATCCATTGCACCTTTGGTCAGTCTATTTCCTAGTATAATTAAGTCAGTAAAATGAGATAGATAAGGAATGGGGAGTATTGAGAAATCCATGTGACAGAGTATTTTGCTCAAAGACACCAGACGGATTTCATTTAGTAACTTTTTTTTAACGGTTTTTTCTTTATTTAAATAATTCTCACTTTTTGCATTTTGCAGATTATGATTATTTGTAATTTATATTTCAGCTTATAGATAATTTTAAATATATATAGTTTTATATTCTTGTACGTTTAGAGAGCATGGTTTCAATATAAAATTTCCATCCTATTCCTCTTTTCTGTTCATTGCCGAGTTTTTTTCTCATGAACGAAGCCATTGATATGTTGTTTACGAAATTTTCGTATTATAAAATTGCTTTGTGGATAAATATCGTTCTTTTATATTAATTGCTCTTGGTAATAATTTTTTAAAATAAATTTTTCTACTCTGATATGTCATTAGCCTGTCTAGATATATTTCAGAAGCTTTCTTAATTATTTGAATAGTTAAAATTCCGTCTCCTTCAACGCAAAGAACGTTCTGGAGATTTTTCTCCAGTAACCTATTTTTGCTTATAATAGTTCTCGTTTTTTTTTATTTGCTTTTGCTTGTTGCACCTCAATTATGGCAGAGAGTCTCTGCCATAACTGCCTGCCAAGAACCACCACTACATTATCCCTCGAGTATTATATGATAAATTACTGCTTTAGAATATGCATCCCTCAAGGGGGTGTAAATGATGACGTCGCCGAAAGGGATGCTTGATCACCTGGGTAATATTGATCAAAATTTCCCATGGATTTGAAATTCTCTATACAGGTATTTTGATTACATTCAACTAAATAAATATCTATTAAACGGAATATTTCTATAATTATCATAGCATGATTAAATTAGATTTCGTTTTCAGGCAATAGATCCAGCTCTTTGGTTATATTTACGATGTATTTTTTTTTAGGGATCTGTACAGAAGGCCTCTATTTAGGGATTTGTATAGGTCTCTATATCTATAATTGATTTGTTATTGTTCCATTATTTGATTAAAATAAATTTATGGAAATGGGGAAATTTTGAAGGTTTTGGGGAAAATTTTACCTGTTTAGGGAATTTCGGACCAACCCATGTGGCATCGCCGCTCTCAACCAATCGGCGTTCTTGTAGCCGGCTAAACTTCCAATCGAGAAGATGGCACCTAAGCAGTCCCTCTTTCTTCCAACTTTTTACGGGGCGTCTTCACGGGAATTCATCTGGCACTAAAATGGTGAGTTAGTGTATGGTAAAACTCGTTTGTTTAGCAGTTTTGGAATTCGAGAAACTGGTTAAATTCGTTACTGATCAAATCTTAATAAATTTTTCTCCTGTTCCATTCCCATGTGCAACGAACTTTCGTAGTTTACCTAACCCCGGAATTGTTGTTCCTGTTTCACGTCACGGACTCCCTTTTCAACCAAGGGCTAGAACGGTTGCCTTCTTGCGAAGGAATTGTTTTGGCAGATGTAATCGTTACCCTGAGTGCATGCCCTTGCTAACCTCAGACCGTGACGGGGCGCGAACCCTCGACCTGACGCCTCAGAGTCGTAATCGTTACCCTGAGTGCATGCCCTTGCTAACCTCAGACCGTGACGGGGCGCGAACCCTCGACCTGACGCCTCAGAGTCGCGTACGCTACCGCTTGAGCCACGGCGGCTACTAGATGATTTTGCTAATTACGTGATAATATCCCTTAATGAACTCTAATTTCACCCCTTTTCTATCATCGTAAATAAAGTTTTTACGTCAATACTCGTAAATATTTTTTTTCTATAAATTGCAAATAATTTAAACTTGTTATAAATTGCAAATAATAAGTAATTTTGCCCTATTGGCATTGCATATGTTTCTTGTTAACTATGATTGGTAAAAATCCAGTATAACTCTGGCACCTAAATTCAACCCTCCTCAATAAGGTAAAGGGTATTTATTATTGCATTATAGGACCACCTCTGTTTTCCAGTTGAAATAAAGGTTTTCTGCTAGTTTTTTATGTGTTTTTAGTGAATCTGACCTTCATTTGCTCCGGAAATTAGTCCTTCACTCTGAAAAATTAACCGTTAGTTAGAAATCACTGGGAAAAATTAACCGTTAGTTAAAAATCACTGGCTTTCTGGTAAGTGAAGCGTTGCTGTAGCCGCCTGTTACTCAGTTTCAAATCGCGCACTGAGTTAATGAAATAATGGGGTTTGGTTAATTTAGGTTAGGTTCAAAACACAAAAACCACCAAAAAAAATTTATTTAAATTGGAGAATAGAGGTGGTCCTATAATGCAATTTTACCAGGTAAAGTCACTTCCCATTGGCATATTTGTTTAGAGTATCGGGTACTTGGACTTTTCCCCTGCTAGGAGTTTAGGTTAGGTGGTAAAGGTCCAGTATAACTCTGGCACCTTAACTCTACCCTTCTCAATATTAAGGTAAAGTTACTTGGCATTGGCATATTTGTATACAGTATCGGGTAGTTGGACTTTTCCCCCTGCTAGAAGGTTAGGTTAGGTGGCAAAGGTCCAGTATAACTCCAGCACCTTAGTTCTACCCTCCTCAATAAGGTAAAGTTACTTTGCATTGACATACCTGTATAGAGTATCGGGTAGTTGGACTTTTCCCCCTGCTAGGAGTTAGGTTAGGTGGTAAAGGTCCAGTATAACTCTGGCACCTTGATTCAACCCTCCTTAATAAGGTAAAAAAACTTCCCATTGGCATATTTTATAGAGTATCTTGTAGTTGGATTTTTCCTACTGCTTGGAGGTTAGGTTAGGTGGTAAAGGTGCAGTATCTAACTCTGGCACCTTAATTCTACCCTCCTCAATAAGGTCAAGTTACTTGGCATTGGCATATTTGTATAGAGTATCGGGTAGTTAGACTTTTCCCCCTGCCAGGAGGTTAGGTGGTAAAGGTCCAGTATAAATCTGGCACCTTTAATTCTACCCTCCTCAATAAAGTAAAGTTACTAGGCATTGGCATATTTGTATAGAGTATCGGGTAGTTAGACTTTTCCCCCTGCTAGGAGGTTAGGTTAGGTGGTAAAGGTCCAGTATAACTCCAGCACCTTAGTTCTACCCTACTCAATAAGGTAAAGTTACTTCACATAGCCTGCTGGCTAGTACAGTGGTAACGCGCTGGCTTCGCATTCATGAGGTCGAAAGATCGGTTCCCGTCCAAGACCGAGAGTTTAAGCTGTTTACTGGCAGGAACTGCTGTGGGTGGACACCACAGTGGGGGGTTGGGGCTTACCCTGGCTGACGAATACCCATTGTAAAATGGAAATAAAGTATTATTATTATTATTATTTGTATAGAGTATCAGGTAGTTGGACTTTTCCCCCTGCTAGGAGGATAGGTTAGGTTTGGCGGTAAAGGTCCAGTTAAACTCTGGCACCATGATTCTACCTTCCTCAATAAGGTAAATTTACTTCCCATTGGCATATATGTATAGAGAGTCAGGTAATTGGACTTTTCCCCCTGCTAGGAGGTTTGGTTATGTGGTAAAGGTCCATTATAAATCCAGCACCTTTGTTCTACCGTCCTCAACAAGGTAAAGTTACTTCGCATTGGGATATTTGTATAGAGTATCGGGTAGTTGGACTTTTCCCCCTGGTAGGAGTTTAGGTTAGGTTAGGTGGTAAAGATCCAGTATAACTCTGGCACCTTAACTCTACCCTCCTCAGTAAGGTAAAGTTACTTCCCATTGGCATATTTGTATAGAGTATCAGGTAGTTGGACTTTTCCCCATGCTAGAAGGTTATGTTAGGTGGTAAAGGTCCAGTATAACTCCAGCACCTTAGTTCTACCCTCCTCAGTAAGGGAAAGTTACTTTGCATTGACTTATCTGTATAGAGTATCGGGTAGTTGAACTTTTCCCCCTGCTAGGAGTTTAGGTTAGGTTAGGTGGTGGCACCTTAATTCATCCCTCCTCAATAAGGTAAAGTTACTTTGCATTGGCATATTTGTTTACAGTATCCGGTAGTTGGACTTTTCCCTCTGCTAGGTATTTAGGTTAGGTGGTAAAGGTCCAGTATAACTCTTGCACCTTAACTCTACCCTCCTCAGTAAGGTAAAGTTACTTCCCATTGGCATATTTGTATAGAGAATCGAGTAGTTGGACTTTTCCCCATGCTATAAGGTTAGGTAAAGTTACTTTGCATTGGCATATTTGTTTAGAGTATCTGGTAGTTGGACTTTTCCCTTTGCTAGGAGTTTAGGTTAGGTGGTAAAGGTCCTGTATAACTCTGGCACCTGGAGTCTACCCTCGTCAGTAAGGTAAAGTTACTTCCCATTGGCATATTTGTTTAGAGTATCGGGTAGTTGGACTTTTCCCCATGCTAGGAGGTTAGGTTAGCTTTGGTGGTAAAGGTCCAGTATAACTCCAGCAATTTAGTTCTACCCTCCTCAATAAGGTAAAGTTACTTCGCATTGTCATATTTGTATAAAGTATCGGGTAGTTGAACTTTTCCCCCGGTTAGGTGGTAAAAGTCCAGTATAACTCCAGCACCTTAATTTTACCTTCCTCAATAAGGTTAAGTTACATCGCATTGTCATATTTCTACTAACCTTAGGTTAGGTTTAGGGTAGTACAAATATGCCAATGCGAAGTAACTTTTCCTTATTTAGGAGGGTAGAATTTTGGCGCTGGAATTATACTGAACCTTTACCGGTTAGGTTAGGTATAGCACGGGCTCATGGGGTCAGTATAGATTTCATTAAATGCCTGGTAATGGTCCAGTATAACTTCAGTCCCTAACCTAACCTCCTAGCTGGTGGAAAAGTCCAACCCTCCGATACTCTATACAAATATGTCAGTGCGAAGTAACTTTACCTTATTGAGGAGAGTAGTATTAAGTGCCGGAGTTATACAAGACCTTTACCCCGCAGTATGATGAATGCATACTGTATTTATCTTGGTGATTCTTAATATACAGTGGAGACCCCAACCCATAAATTTAATTCGTTCCCAAAAACTTTTCTTGGCTTGGATTGTTCTTGGGTTGGATTTATTTTTCCCATTGAAAAGCATGTAAATTCAATTAATCCATTCCTGGTCACAATAAATATTCATTTTAAAAATTTTTCGTTTCTAAAAACATGAAATATAATACAGGTTAAATATATTTCATCTGTAAAAGGAAAATTACATTAATAATAGAAAGGAATTCTACTCTATTAAAGTAAAACATGTACATA
>JAXCGZ010004882.1:0-26984 GCA_037179515.1 Halocaridina rubra | reverse complement strand
GGCAGTGTAAAACATTACTTAACTTAGTAATATATAGATGTGGACTGCCCATATATAATATAAATGACAACCTATATGGAAATATTTTGTAACGTACGAGTTCATCTGGCAATTGCATAATTTACAAAAAATATTTATTATTAGGAGTCAGGATACGTAGGAGCTATTGTAGTCACTGTGGCTCAAGCGGTAGCGTTCGTGACTCTGAGGCGTCAGGTCGAGGGTTCGCGCCCCGTCACGGTCTGAGGTATTTTCAAATTGGAGGAAAATACGAAGATACTACATACAGAAAAACATTTTCGACGTCTGCGAATTCTAGAAGCTCTCTACATACATAAGTTAGATCCTTCTATGAATGTGCAAACACCAAATTGTATTACTTCTGCCAACTGTGAAAGTAAAGAGCAGAGGCCAGAGATAAGATATGCTTGGGGTTCATCCTCCAGCAACTCGGGAAACTTCGCAGAGATACTGAATCTTTCTGGTGAATATAAGCTAAAGGTGGATATTAGATATCATATATATATATATATATATATATATATATATATATATATATATATATATATATATATATATATATATATATATATATATATATATATATATATATATATATATATATATATATATATATATATATATATATATATATATATATATATATATATATATATATATATATATATATATATATATATATATATATATATATATATATATATATATATATATATATATATATATATATATATATATATATATATATATATATATATATATATATATATATATATATATATATATATATATATATATATATATATATATATATATTTTATATATATATATATATATATATATATATATATATATATATATATATATATATATATATATATATATATATATATATATATATATATATATATATTATATATATATATATATATATATATATATATATATATATATATATATATATATATATATATATATATATATATATATATATATATATATATATATATATATGTATATATATATATATATATATATATATATATATATATATATATATATATATATATATATATATATATATATATATATATATATATATATATATATATGTACATATATATATATATATATATATATATATATATATATATATATATATATATATATATATATATATATATATTTATATATATATATATATATATATATATATATATATATATATATATATATATATATATATATATATATATATAGCGCCTTGACTTAGTAATCATAAGTCCTAGGTTCGAGTCCCGGTCGGGGTAAATAATGATTCATGTTTTCACATATGTAATGTGCTTAATTGGTTATTTCATGGCCCGAATGAGATTGGGAATTGAATTAAAAGCTAAAATGAAGCCACGAGTGAGGTTGGGGAATCTGTAATATGAACATAGTGGCATTCAATTAGAATGCGTTCATTCCTAAGTATAGCAGATATAAGCTATAAGGTTGGATTCCTTTTAACCTTCTGTGGTGTAGTGGTAGCGCCTTGACTTAATAATCATAAGTCCAAGGTTCGAGTCCCGGTCGGGGTAAAAAAAAAGATGATTCATGTATATATATATATATATTATATATATATAATATATATATATATATATATTATATATATATAATATATATATATATGAATGTATATAAATTTATATAAGGGATATTGCTCTTACCTAATGTACATTTTATTGTGCATCTGAATTCAGCGAGACAAATTGTCAACACAAAATAATATCCTCATATACCCCTAACATAGGGGCCCATGGTTACTCGGAGGTAGACTTACAAATCTGGAAGTGACTAACGTGAGTTCGAGCCCACCGCGGGGCATGAAGATGGGTATCGAGGTTTAATGAGGATTCATTATGACACATCTCTGTATAACAGCATAAACACCTTGAACTGCAAATATGGCAAGGGCATTTTAGTACATGAAAGACTTCACTCAAACCACAACTATAAAACGGCTCGACCCAACAAATGTCTAGTTATCAACCCAACCTGACATTATCGTGTTACACAGCATAACTAGAATGACTCTTACACCATGTACCTCTTCTTTCCCAATGTAAAAATATGCAAATTTTATTGCTACGCCTGACTGCCTGACTCTCAGTGCTTAGACGTCATAACGATCTTGAATGATATTCAAACGATGACCTATTGCTTATTCTACGATATCATTGATACTGAAGAATTGGGGACTACAGTAGCCGAGTGGTTAGAATACTCGACTCGGGAGGAGACAGACCCACGATCGATCCCATTGTGGGATGTAAGGAACGGCATCCAATCAGAGTACTCTAGCCACACTCTGTCTTTGTTCATCTCCATAATGAGGATTATTAGTGACATAAAACATAAACACACACACACACACACACACACTCACACACACACACACACACACAATCTACAAGCCCTTAATGTTCTTCTGTGCTAACTTGGATAATATGGAATTGTTGTATAATAATTCCATAAAATCCAAGCTGGTTCATAACTGAGGGGGTGATTCAAAGTGTAAAGAGGGAGTGTATATGCTATACCATGCAAAAATTGCAACGAGAGTTATTTTGGAGAGACAGGGAGGAGGTTAGAAGCTTGGATATAAGAGCATAAGAGGGCTTGTAGATTAATTTTAGAAAATAATATGAGAGCCAAGCACAGTTGGAATTTCGACCATAGGATGGATTAGAATAAGTAAAAAAGTAATATAGTAGGTTGGCCCATGGCACCAACTGCCCGTTGCAATGCTACACCTGAAGGGGCTATTGGACTTAAATTAGACTGTCCAGGACAGTTCGATGTTAAGTCTTCCTTCAGTTACGGTTCTCTTTCTATGCCTACATTAACACCGAATATTCTTGGATATTCGTTGCACATGTCTTCTTATCCCTTCACATCTGACAAGTCACAATACACTCCCGATTTCTGGTTCTCTCTATGTTTTCTTCGTACCCAGGCCTGATGAGGGCAGATTTATTTTTTTTTTTTTTTTTTTTGCCCGTCCCGGAGTCACAATCATAAATATATATATATACATACATACATATACCGAGGCTGTAATATATATATATATATATATATATATATATATATATATATATATATATATATATATATATATATATATATATATATATATATATATATATATATATATATATATATAAAATAGTAAATTAGGTAGAAGAAGAGTAGTAGAGGGTGCACTGACTTGCCTCTTGACTACAGTTGAAAAAATAAATCTTTGACTCAGGAGGATATCACTGCCAACTTATTGATTTGTAAGTCCCTAAATATTGATTTCAATAATGACTTTAAACTTTTAAGACCACTCCTATTTCTCGAGTTTTTCTTCTCTCTCCTGTACAGGCACTGGGGGAATTTCCCGGTGATTCTAAAGGGGGTTTACACCGTCAAACGGTTCGTCGAACGCGGTTCGACAGACAAGTGCTTGAAGTGATATTCGAACGTGTGAATGGGGTATTTGGTTGTCGAACACGTTTGTCGAACGTGTTCGACAACCAAATACCCCGGTCACACGTTCAAGTGGTTCGTCGAACGCTGTTCGACAGACAAGTGTTTGAAGTGATGTTCGAACGTGTGAACGGGGTATTTGGTTGTCGAACACGGAACGTGTTCGACAACCAAATACCCCATTCACACGTTCGAACAACACTTCAAACACTTATCTGTCGAACCGAGTTCGACGAACCGTATGACCGTGTAAACCCCCCTTTAGACAGAGAGCCCCTGAATATTATTTTACTTCTTTGCCATCATAAAACACAGTTCCTCCAGGGGTAGCAAGAATACCTCCTCTGTGTTCCCCTGCGTGACTTGAAAATCGACCAAATGAGGCAGAGAGAGGTGACTGTGAATCCCCTCCTTCTTGTTTCTTCCGCAAAGAGTCAAGATGTGTGCTTTGACTCAGCCACCCCTTTATAAAGAGGGAATGAGGCACTTTTATATTGACTGATAGATAAACACAGCTTTTAACAATATACTTCGCAGTTTGTAATAAATTATCCTCTCCTTCCGACCCTCTATTAGGCACATATAGACAAATATGGATTCGATTTAACATCACGAACTCCCTTTTCAACTAAGGGCTAGGACGGTTGCCTTCTTACAAAGGACTTGTTTTGGCAGATGTAATCGTTACCCTGAGTGTATGCCCTTACTAACCTCAGTCCATGAGGGAGCGCGAACCCTCGATCTGCCGCCTCAGAGTCGCAGACGCTACCATTTTGCCACGGAGACTACACACATATACACAAATATATTCGAGACAAAATCTTTTGAACTGACCTTTAATATTTAAAAGTGCAAATACAATCTTCATCAAATCTTTATATTTTGAATGAAGACCCAATACATGTGAGCTATTCCGAAAAAATATAAAAAACACAGAACATTAAGCATTCATGTTGTCTGTTGTTCTATGTATCACTAATAGTCCCCATTCGAATTGGGGTGGTCATTGAGAGATTGGAAATGGGAATCAAGGCTAAATGTCCTTTCTAAAGGGGGGTTTACACGGTCAAACGGTTCGTCGAACGCTGTTCGACAGACAAGTGCTTGAAGTGATGTTCGAACGTGTGAACTGGGTATTTGGTTATTGAACACGGAACGTGTTCGACAACCAAATACCCCGTTCGAACATCACTTCAAACACTTGTCTGTCGAACCGCATTCAACGAACCGCTTGACCGTGTAAACCCCCTAACACCGAACGGTGGGCGTGAACACGAATTTGTCATTTCCCAAGTCAAGTCACGCGCTACTGTATTTCATGGTTAGCACTAACGTGATTTTGGTAACTACAATATATAAGGCTTATATATGAATGATTACGATTAGAACTTGAAATGGAGTACAATTATTGTTGTTGAGGATTCATGTAATTTTTTCTGCCTCTGTGGCCACCTTGCTGAATCTGATGTCAGAAGGCTTAAAATAAAAAATAAATCACTTTGCTAAAAAAAAAAAAAAATATATATATATATATATATATATTATATATATATATATATATATATATATATATATATATATATATATATATAATAATAATAATAATAATAATAATAGAACGTGACTTTGTAGTGGTTAGAGCAATTGACTTGGGAAGTGAGACCCACGATAAAGCTCACTGCAGAGCGTTAAAAAAGAGCATCTAGCTGGAACCAATCTGTGTCCACCCCATTTGAAAGGGGATTAAGAGTGACGCATAAAATGGTAAAATAACTTCGATCAAAAGATCACAACTAATGAGACACATTATCTAGATAGATTAAATGAGTATATCAAGTAGTTTACACAAGGTACTTCGGATTTTGTGTTTTCATTACAAAGTACAGAGATTTCAACAAGAGAAATTATTAATTAGGAATTAACTTATAGACTTGCCTATTTCTGGTAAAGACAATGCTGATGACTTCCTGGTAGGTTCTATTCTGAATGACTATCCATATGCTAGACATTCTAAAAATTACATAATCGAGGAAATTTGCGATCACTATTGCTATCACAGTAACGTCACTCAAGAGAAGGATAAGAAGCAACGATAATTACATTTCTGGGTGTAAGTAGCATAAATCATAATTTAATAAACCTAATACCTACAAAAACTTTATTTCATGACTAAAAACATTTCAGAAATTGGAATCATAAAATTTCTACACTAATTAAAAATGTTAAGTATTATATATGCAATTGCTTTAGCGTGTGATATACTTAAAGAACTATGCAAATAATTTAATAATCCCAAAATGGTAGCATTATTTACATCGTAGTCATTTTATTTTAACACTATAGAGAATTTAACATAACTCTAAATGTTAGAATAAGTTACCACTACATACTCTTGCATTACAGGTGATGGCCACAGTGGCTACAATAATCATCTAGAAGAAACGAACAATTCCAGCATATATCAAGTTAATGGTTTTATTTATTTATTTGCTTCAAGGAAAGGGTATCCAGTCCAAATACCCCAGCTCCAACGTATCTATATTCACCCTCCTTTGATTAGGGACTAAATATGACATTTTCTCTTGGTGGTCTCCATCAGCAGATTGGGCATTCAGGATTTTTGGCGTCTTATTCTTGATAAGAAATTAATACACAATACATGCGATTCTTCATGCAAAACTTAAACTTAAAAACTAAGGTAAGTTTTATGTTCTGGGGCAGAAAATATCAAATAACACCTATGTTTATTTAAAGAGCAAACAAATTTAAGAGATGAATGATTCTGGATATGATTCTCAATGTCACAGACAAGCATCAAACACTATTTTCATGAGCAAATAATTAAAAAGCTGGATAATTTTTGGACAGCACTTTTTTTTTCGTAAACTCGATTATGCATCATCTTCTCACTTGCATTAATGTGGTTATGCATTGTCCTGAGGTCAACTCTTCCTTTTATTAACTTGGTTTAAAAAAAATTCACTAGGTCTGCCTTTCCTTCTGATTACATTAGTTCGACATAGCATATAAGAATATCTAGTATCTCAACTAGGGATCACGCTGTGAAGCAATTCTATCTCTGAGCAAGCGGTGAAAAGCGAAACAATATATGGTAGATCAATGATGTGGGAAAAGTCAAAATCACAAAAAGATTTTGCAGACTATTACCGCATACCTTTTCATGCCATTTAGCGATGGAAACCAAAGTTTTGGGTCTATGCCAAATTTCAAAATGAAAAATATAGTTATATACAAGTTTAATGAAAAATACTGAAAATTTACTTTAAAGTGACGGATTTTAAATGATGATGGAAAACTTGAGTACTGTATTTCAATTGTTTATGGGCTTCAAACCGAAAAGTTTACAACTATTTTCTTTTCAGAATTATATAAAAAGTACTATTAAATAGAAAACATTACTATTTAAAGCTTTTAGTATTCAAACTAATTATTTTACACGAAAGAGATTGTAATGAGAGGCAAACTTTAATAATTAAGATCTTTTTCAGTTCTAAACTCAATATTCTGTAATTAAAGATTAATATACAAGTAAAGAAATAATATTTTATAGTTAAGCTCTCAAAATTAAAATTTTCTTAATATATTCTAAGAAGAAGAGTTGAAAAATCACTAGAAAAACTCGTTTAATTATTTTATCAGTTTTTAAACTTTCTGTCAAACATTTTTATATACATTATAAAGACTTACTGGAGTGTCAATGCCATAAAAAGATACAGATAACATATTTGCTTTTACCCATCTGCCCAAACATCTTAAACCATTTGCTTCTAATAATGACAACACAATTATAATAATAAATATGAAAATGTTTAATAATGAATGCTTTTTTACCTTCATAATTAAATTTTTCAGCTCTTCCTTCATCACAAGTTATAATAATATGGCAATTAACAGCTAAATCTTGTTTTCAGTTTTCAGAAAAAAATATTTTAAAAATTCATTTATTACAATTAAATTCATTAGGTACTGGGAATTCTTTTAATTTATATGTACTTTTAGCCTTCAATGTTAAATTTTATAATACTTATTGCATTATAAAAAAAAACAGCTTAGAAAAGACTTTATATTTATTCTCCTTTTAGCCTTCAGTGTGCTATTCCATATACCCTATGTTTTAATTACCTTAAAAAAAAAACAGTCTTTTTCTTAACATTTTTTACATTATTTTCCAGTTTCCAGAATGTAAATTTTGTAATATATCATGACAAAGACTACAAGTTTTAGCAGTTATTAATATGTATTCTGTTTTTAAGCCCTTAGCCTGCTATTCTAAATGAAACTTTTTATTATTATTATAAAGCAATCATTCCTCTCTTTGAAATTTGGGATAATTACATTCAGCACCATTTAACCAAGAAGCCGCTAAACAATAAATACAGCAGACATGAAATAATTCATATATCAACGCATATAATACATACATATAATAGAAAAATACAAAAAGTAAACATTTTAATATCATATACAAACAAAGAAAGAGAAGACGATATATTAGTTATCTAAATCTACAAGAAAAATTAAAAAAATATATATAATTCTACAAAAAAAAGAATAAATACCTTCACCTTATCTTCGTTCATATTCTAGAAATTGTTACTGTAAAACATTCCTAGCAAGAGTTACATTAAGGACAAATGTTTTGGCATCCTAGAATTGGTTACTGTAATAGAAAATTGCTCAATAACTATCAGAAATTACTGTAACAACAACTGTTCGCATCTTCCACTTAGTTACTGTACCAAAAATATTGGTTATCCTAAACTTGGTTACTGTAACAACATATGTTTACCATGCTGGTGTTGGTTACTGTGACAAAAATATTGGTTATCCTAAGAAGTAAATTACTGCAACAACAAATGCCGACCATATTAATGTTGGTTTCTGTTGCTAAACATATTGGTTATTCTAGAATTAGTTACTGTAAAAACTAATGTTGATCATCCTAGAATTGGTTACTAAGACAAAAAAAAAAGGTGTTCGACATCCTAGCATTGTTACTGTAATGAAACTTTATTCGACACAAAAAATCATAACAATAAATACCTAGGTAACATACTTTAGTCAGCAACAAGAATCGAAATATGATAGCAAATGACTCTTTATCTTTGATTAGTAAGTTAAGGTGACTGAACCCTGAACATCTTAATTCAGAAGTATACATCACTGATGCTAACTATGCCATGTTAAGTGGTGCAAATCCTGATTAATACAAAAAAAAAAAAAACTCGACCTTCAAGAGCAATTAGTAAAGGTAACTGAATCTTACACCTCTGTATTTGAAAGTTTCAGCTCACTGTATTCAGCATACATGATTGATATGAAAAATATGACCAAATGAATCATATATAAATTGAGCTTCTTGGTTCAATAGAGTGGTAATTTTGACTTGCCTTGCCGGGAGACAGGATAAGCTGTAAAAGAAAGGAAACAATTAAGTATAATAATAATAATAATAATAATAATAATAATAATAATAATAATAATAATAATAATAATAATAATAATAATAATAATAATAATAATAATAATATTATTATTATTATTATTATTATTATTATCATTATTATTATTATTATCATTATTATTATTATTATTATTATTATTATTATTATTATTATTATTATCATTATTATTATTATCACATACAATTCATGGCTATTTTAAGTGCCTGAGGCACATGTACAGCATATGAACTATGTTATATAGGCACCGGTGTTTGTGTCACAATTAGTCCCCTTTCAAATACGGGTGAACAAAGACATGCCGTATTTTTTCCATCTTTGAGATGATGAGCTGCAGGACACCCATAAATTTATCTATTCTCATATCAAAACTCATGGTGCTATTGCCTCTACAAATAGTTGGCAGTTTTCATTTGAATGCTTATTCTGATAAATAAATAATAATGTACCACAGCATCTGCAGGCTGCGAAAACTCACTGGTAACGTGGGCAAGTTGGGAAACGACTAACACAGCTTCCACCCCAACATGAGGCGTTAGGAAGGGCATCCAGCCTTAATCCCCTACCTCCAATATGTATTTTCCAACACCATGGGAATAGGCACTAAATGTGGAGGATCAAAAGTGGAATGTACCAAAGCATATGTAAACATTACTTGTGAAGGGTACTCAAATATTCAAAACCTTAATATCAAGAAAACTTATATAGGTCAACATTTATTTGGAAAGATTTATCTCAAAGGAGCAAAGTAAAAGGATCGAGGTACATTATCTTCTGGTAAATGTGTCCTTTGACTTGGCAACACATCATGCAAGAGGGATTGCAGCCAATGTATATGAATATACGAACAGGTAATGCAATGTTGTGCATACCTGTAAGACTTTCCCTAATTGATACCAAACCCATGGTTTTCGATGCGAGAGAGGAATAATCATAATATAGCATGAAAACTCCCACCAGCTAATAGACCTCTGTATTTGTGCAATGGTAAAGCTTCACACACTGAGTTTCAAGGATATTGTTTACAAACAAAGATTAAGATGAATAATTATAAGTAATGCAATTATGCCAAACTTCATAAAGTAAGTTAAAGGGAACAGCGGTAGAACAGAGCTTAGAACATTCGACTCAGAAAGTGACAAACCCGTCTTTGAGCCCACCGCGGGACTCTAAATATGAGTATCAAGTCACCAGCTCCAACCTGTGTCCATCCCCATTCCAATGGTGATTAACAGTGACGCCAAAAAATAAATAAATAAATAAATACAGCCACTGTATTCACACCAACAATGATAAATAAATTTCCTTCAAAATACCAAGGAAGAAAACCTGAATATGTGAATCAGCTTAAATACAGCAGCTGCCAGGATAAATATACCTAATTTACCAACATGGTACCAATAAAGTCTCTATATATATATATCTTCAAAAATAATGCCATTATTTTGAGTGCTGTTAACGATGAAACGTGCTTCTGTGTTATGGATCTTTAACGTTTCATCAGGAGAATTATGGATGAATTACCACTTTGTGCCACTATTAATCACACAGGCTGGAGCTAGGGAATTAAGGCCAGATCCCCTTACTAACGCCTAGCAGTGGGCTCAATAGCTGGCCTGTTACCTCTATATTCGAACGCTCTAGCCACAGCACTACGATGGTCCCTGGATGGATCGCAAGGTTAAAACTTTATTAAATACGACACATATTAACTCATTTTTGGGATTTCTACTACAAGAATGAACACAACTAACCACATAGACTGACAATGTAGATGTCGCTGCCTTGTGATCTCCACCTTCTCAACTCGTTCTTTAACTGGGGGTGAACCAACGGAATCAAACCTAAACATTTCCAATATTACACAATAAATTTGCACTGCTAATGTGCTTTCCTATTGAGTCCATACCTTTTCAACCTAGTCATGGATGTGATGATGATGGACGTACTGGAGGAGGCCCCATGGACTATGTTATTTGCCGACGTCATAGTCTTGGTGGCGGAGACCAGAGAGGAAGTGGAGGAGAAGTTGAACAAGTGGAGGGACGAGTTGGAAAGTAGAGGGCTAATGATAAGCCGGGACAAAACAGAATACATCCAGATGGGAGATGAAGATGATTACAGTCAATTGTACTTGGCACAGGAGAGGTTAAAAAAGGTGGAGGCTTTCAGGTACTTGGTGTCAAATCTGTCGCAGGATGGTGAACTGGATAGAGAAATAAATGGGAGAATACAAGCAGGATGGAAAAAGTGGAGGAAATGCTCTGGAGTGATATGTGATAGAAAGGTCAGTGCAAGAGTGAAAGGCATGATTTATCGTGCAGTGGTAAGGCCAGCGATTATATATGGGTCGGAGACGTGGCCTGTTAAGAAAACACAAGAAAGAAAGATGGAAGTGGCAGAGATGAGAATGGTGAGATGGATGTTGGGTGCGACGAGGAGGGATAGGATCAGGAACGAGAGAATTAGAGGGACAGCCAAGGTGACACAAGTGGGAAATAAGATGCAAGAAAGAAGGCCTCAGTGGTATGGACATTGTATGAGGAGAGATGAAGATTGGATTGGTAGAAGGATGATTGAGCTAGAGGTGGAGGGAGTGGGAGGAAGAGGGAGACCACGAAGACGATGGGATGACTGTATACGGGACGACTTGAGAGAGAAGGACCTCAGTGGAGAGGAAGCATTGGACAGGAGAGAGTGGAAAAGGCTGATAAAAAACCGCGACCCCATATAGATATGGGAAAAGCGAGAGAAGAAGAAGAATGTGCTTTCCTATTTACTGAGTAATATTACAATATGACTGGAGTGCTTAGGCTAACTTAATCCACTTCCAGGTAAAGAACTAGTTGAAAAGGTAGGAATCAAACTCCAGCAGCACCGACAATGCATCAAACTTGTAAGGTTTTCTGAGTTCTGCAGCCCATGATGTTAAGTGATAAAAGGGATATCAAGTGTCATATGAATATTCACACCTGCAAAAATGACTCTGCAATAATAAAAGCTTGAAATATCATTTGCTACATTTCAAAAATGTATTCACAAAGAATTATCTTTAAAGCAAGCACCGTCTTAGGCGTCATATTTACTCTCCATTCGAATGGAGGTGGACACAGACTTCACGGCTCATGCGCTTTACCAATGAGCTACTGCAGCTCTCAACTATTTTGAATGCATAAATTACACTACAATACGACAATGAGCAATTGAATTAAAATACAATCACAATTAAAAATTTGTCATAATATTCATAGGAAAAAAAAGGTAAATTTCATTCATTAAGATACTAAAGCAATCATTCATTTGCAGATTTGCAAATATGGCATATTTCAACGTAAACATGATTAATTAACATTTTATAATAATAATAATAATAATAATAATAATAATAATAATAATAATAATAATAATAATAATAATAATAATAATAATAATAATAATAATAATAATAATAATAATAAAAAAGATAATAATAATAACAATAATAATAATAATAATAATAATAATAATAATAATAATAATAATAATAATAATAATAATAATAATAATAATAATAATAATGAGTAGTAGTAGTAGTAGTAGTAGTAGTAGTAGTAGTAGTAGTAGTAGTAGTAGTAGTAGTAGTAGTAGTAGTAGTAGTAGTAGTAGTAGTAGTAGTTGTATCCAATCTATAACAATACATATGAAAATGTACAAAATGAAGTCAAGATTCTAGGACATAAAATAATGAACTCAAGCTTACACCACAACTCCTTTAACTTTCTAACAAAAGAAGATATTTGTAAGTTCAAAACACTTGGACAAAAAGCCGAACTAAGTCTTATAATACCAGATAAAGGGAGAGGAGTTGTTAAAATGAATGCCATTGACTATATAAATAAGATGAATAACATTTTAAATGATACTACAGTACTTGAAAAAAAAGGATTAATAGCGACCTCATAATATCAAGCTTACGATGTGAGGACAAAAGCAAGAAAGTAAAGCAAAACCAGGTCATCTCCTTAGGAAGAGTATAAAACTCTCTACGTATTGGGATTACGACCAGGTTCATTCTATGGACTTCCAAAAATCCATACATCAAATATTCCTCATCGTCCAATAGTTTCATCTGTAGGGACACCTTTTGAACTTGCAAAGTTCATTATCCCTCCTATCCAACATTTGACTATCGACGAATACAATGTCGTGCATTCAAGAGACGTATTTAATGCTTTAACCAACTCACTAATCTCTGACAATAACTACATGGCGAGTTTTGGGATAGAATCTTTACATACAAATATGCCATTAAAAGAAACAATTGTTAATATAACAACTTAAATTTACAATAGTCAATTTTTCAAGAAGAATTTTCATGATTCTCTAGAGACTATAACAAATAATAATTATATCATATTTAGCAATGAGTTATCCCAGTAAATTAATGCTTTGGCAATGGGTAATCCTATATCAGCAATATTTTGCAAATATCTTCCTATGTCAACACCAAAATATAGGGTTCAGACAGAATTTGGGCCAATATTATATAGGAGATATGTGACTGACACATTTGAGCCATTTGAGAAAAAAGCACAAATACTGCACTTTTCTTTCAGTACTTGAGCAGCCAACTCATAAACATAAAATCTACATATGAGACGGAAAGTAACAAATGCATACTCATTTTTAGATAAAGTAATACAGAACGATGAGGTAAAAATTCTTTATAAAGTATTTAGAAAACAAACATTTTCTGGACTGGAATCTCATTTCTTAATTGCTTGTTATAATAATAATAATAATAATAATAATAATAATAATAATAATAATATAATAATAATAATAATAATAATAATAATAATAATAATAATAATAATAATAATAATAATAATAATAATAATAATATAATAATAATCATAATATAATAGTAATAATAATATAATAATAATAATAATAATAATAATAATATTTTTTATTTCATATAAATATACTCAGTCAACAGGGAATTAATGTCTTGTGAGTCAGCAAAAGATTATATACATAAAATTAATTATAATATGCTTCATAAATGAGGTTAACAAAAAATGGTATAATATTAACAGTATACTCATAAGAATAACATTAACAGGAAGCTATTGAATATGCATTAGTGAGTCACCATGAGCAGCTTTTACAATCCAAAGAAGAGGCACTGTGTCCTCTTCTAGGTTCATGTATTTGCACCCAGGAAGCTAGTACCTCTAAAGTCATAATATCAAATTTCCAAATATCTACATTACAGTCACTTTTAATCACCCATCTTACTGTTTCAACAAAGCTTCCACGCTTTAGGAACGGTATATTCAGTTTTATAATGCTGCTTATTGAATAACGAAGCCTTTAATAGTATTTAGCCTGATGTAAGATTGTCTGATGCTTAAGAAGAAAATGCTGACAAGTCAGAAAAGATATGGTTACTTGCATATGTAGGAATTCCTTTGAGAACATTGTTGAAGGCCACTTCAAATGTTTGAAACACTGACCTCCTAAAATATCTTTATTATTCCAAAGACACAAAGCATACACTGGTATGCAATGCAATTTGAATAAGAATAAAAGACATCTATTGCACAGTCGTAGTTCTCATGTAAAATACTCTCAACAACATGTCTTAAACATTTATAATGGTCAACTACTTCTAAAAAGTCATCCCCAAGTTTGACATTGGGAGCCGAATTTTATTGAGTAGTCCTTCTAAAAACATACATTGAGTTTTTCCTTATAAATCTTAAGTCTATGCTTACTGGATAATCTGCACAGTGTGATACGAAGGACCTTCATTTCAGACTCTGAATTACTAATTGCAACAATGTCATCTGCATATGCAATAAAATATTGAATCTATGTAAAATTTTTATAAAAAGGGGGGGGATAAACTAACCTACCCGTTTCACTCCAAGTTTCAATACAATGTCCCTGATTGAGAAACCATTCCAAACCACATGTGATGCTTGATATCTTAGCTAAGACATTAGTAAAAGCCAACTGTCTCTAACAATTTCCCATCAAGTAAAAGGTGGTCAACTGTATTAAACGCTTTAGATATATCAACAAACATTGCAATATCAGATTTCTTCCGTTTCGAGTATCTAAGAGTATCAAATAGATTAAATATTTACATAGAAAGGCATGGGTTAGTTATTTAAGAAATTAAATAATACACACACACACACACACACACACACACACACACACACACACACACACATATATATATATATATATATATATATATATATATATATATATATATATATATATATATATATATATATATATATATATATATATATATATATATATTAGTGAAACATTATATAATACAGCAATGAATCAATATACATAATACGGCAAAAACATACACATACATTAATGTCCATCTGTCTGTATGTTAGAACGCTCACTGTTTGTCTGTATACATGTTCACTCATATATCCACACCTCTCTCCCCTCTTATGCTCATGGCATCATTATGAGTGGACTTTCTTTCCCATTAGTCATGGTGAACGACGTGGTACAGTGGGGGGATCATTTACAGGACTTTTCATGCCGAGCATGGGGCCACAGGGACATGGGGGAGAGGGTCAACACTAGGAGACGGCACTGGACAGAGATGTCGAAGATTCCACCATCAGACTCATCCGCTGGGAAGACGTACCTTGCACTCCCCAGACCTACTGCATCTCATAACTACTCAGACCTTGCCCCAACGATGTGATGTCGGGTTCTGAATTTGGGCACGCTGGCTGATGGTCAACATGGCAAGGGGACAGATTTAGGAATCACATTGGCACTTGACTTGTTCAGTATGAGCGGCAGCTCTCCGGTCACAGTCCTCAGTCCGGGCTTGCCATTCCTTAGCAAAGGACTCTGGGTGGGCCAGGACACAGGAGCGGAGCGGGCGGCCATGCAGCATATGGGTAGGAGAGTGACCTGCAAACATGGGGGTGTTGCGTAACTCTAGGAGACCCTTGTCAAAGTCTTCACAGTCGATGTTTTCCATTGGGCACCATCTTCAAAATGGGATGCTTTACAGACTTGACTGCCACCTTGGCATAACCATTTGACTGGGGAGAGTGGGGCAAGGATATCACATGGTGAGAGCTCCAATGTTCCATGAAGTCCCAGAAAGCAGTATTGTTAAACAGTAGGCCGTTAATCCTGAGGTGGAGGGGAACAATAACTTTTCCGAAGTGTCTGCAGAACATCCTGATGATTCTTGTAGCCGTTATGTCCAGTCAGCAGGGTACGACCACAGGCTAGCCTGAAAATCTGATTGCAATTACCATGAATGACCTCCCTGCAACCTAGAAGAAATCAGAGGAAACATACTCTAAAGGCCTAGTAGGGTGATTGTCAGATAGGAGGGGTTCCTGTTGCTGGCTAGACTGTAGTACCTGGCATGAATTGCTGGCAACAGTGTTCTTGATATCAGAGTCAATGCTGGGCCAAAACACAGCCTGCATGGCTCGGCACTTCGTTGATCCTACCCCGCAGTGGCTGTCGTGGAGGCAGTCAAGTAGGCTATACTGCGGTGGAAGGCAGCAGGAATGACGATCCGCTGACCATACAGAACCAGCTCCCAGTTAGTGTAGAGATAATCCCGTATCTTCCAGTATGGGAGGATGGAGCTGTGTAGGTCAAAGAGGTTTGAAAGGAATCCGGAACACACACAGGTGATGAGACATCTGTAGGCAGGATGCGCTCTTGCTGCATCTTGGAGCTCCTGAAGAGTCCTGTTGGATTCCATAGAAGGTGATGACTTGTCCACTGTGGTGATGGCATTGCAGATAGCGATGCGTCATACATTACATACAGTCTCATCCCAAGTGTGGGCCAGCTAAATGGGGCTTAGGAGAGTGAATCAGGGGTAAAGAGCTGCTTCCCTGCACACCACATGGATGTAAAGATGTAAGGCGAGACCTTCTCCTTCAATCTTTGGAGACGAGGATTCTCAACTGTGTCCATGGTGTAGTAATTGATAATAGGGATAAGTGGATGGTAATCAGTCATGAGGGTGAAGTGGGGGAGACCACACAGGTACAGTCTGCACTTGGACGTGGCTCAGGTGATGGCTAACAGTTCTAGTTAAATGGTGGCGTATCAGATCTTGGTGTCTGATGGGAAACGAGGGCCGCACTAAACCAGATGCATTCATCATTGGGCATGATCTTGGAGGAGGGTGCAACCAATCCCATAGAGACATGAGGCATCCATTTGAAGCACAATAGACAGGGCTGAGTCAAAGGGCACCAGGACAGGTGGTGATAGCAGAGCTTCCTTGATATGCCCAAATGCCTTGTCATGGTCTGGAGTCCAGGTGAATGAATGTTTGGGAGTCATCAGAGGATGTAGAGGCTGGGCTGTGGCTGCAATGTCCGGGATGAATTCAGCCTATTGATTCACTAGACCCATAAAGGAATGCAGATCAGTCTGGTTAGCAGTCTTGGGAAAGTTGCAGATAACGCTAACCTAATCCCATCCACGGAGATGCCATCTCTACTGAAAATGTAGGCACAGAAGTTGTCCCTATTTTAGGTGATGCCATGCTTGCAGCACCTGGTCAGCATCTGGTGAATCCTCTGCAGGTGTGCAGGAAAGTCCTCATCAAACACGAGGATGTCGTCCATGACCTTGACACAGTTCGTAAGTCCCTTCAGAGCCATCTAACCTCAGAAACAGAAGGCGTCGTTGGTGGCTGTGAAGCCCATGGGTCCTCTGTAGTGCCTGAGCCTGCCGAATGCCATGTAGGGCATCCGCGGTGGTGAAGAGCTTGGCACAGAGTGTGACGATGTGGAACGGCGGAGAATGGTATAGGAGAGGGATGTGAAGGGCAGGACTCTTAACTGTTCAACTAATTCCAGTCCACTGTGATCCGGACCCCATTAGACTTATCCACCAGGACCATAGGATGCTCCATTTAGAGGGCTGATCACTTGCAGGCTTGATAATTCCTTGGTTAACCATAAAGTTAAGCTCTTTCACCTGACTCTGAAAGGCAAAGGGGGTCGGCCGAGACATGTGACTGGCAAAGGGAACAGCATCATCATTCAGATGAATCTTCATGAGGTGACTGATCATCTTCTTGAGTGGAGCTGTCTGGAGGTCCGCCTTTGATACAAGGACATCTCTGAACTCGTGGAGGAAGAAGTCCCATGCAGCAAAGGGTGATGTTGTAGCAGGAAGGTGAAGTTCACCGCATCTGTTGTCGTGTGTAGCAGTGATGATGGGCTTGGGGAAGTCAGGCGAAATAATGGCTACCACCTGACAGTGGCCAAAGGAGAGAAGGGGTGTCTGAATATCCTCATATACCTGAATCTTGGCAATGCAGGACTTGTGGCCAAGCTTCAGGGTAACCTGAAACTATCCCAAGGTAGGAGACATCTGAGATCCGTTGGCAGTGAGTGCAGCTGTAGCAGATAAAGGTTAGAGACTGGTCCTAGGAATCCACAGCAGCTTGAGATGGTGGATGCCAATTACGGTGACATCAGCCCCTGTGTCAGGTAACATGGAGTCTTGAAGTCCTGTTGTCATAGAAGAGATGTACATTGATAGGCTGGGGAGACCTGTTGGTGGAACAGGAACTCACATAATGACAGTTGCTGTGTTTCTAGCGGGGAGAAGGGGAAGCTCTATGGAGGTTGAAGAGCTGTCTGACCCTTGTCCTATTCTTACAACATCTGTCATTGAGGCTAGTCTTGTTACAATTGTGGAATTGCACATCTTTGACTGGGCATCTAGGGACCTGGCCCAGTGACCCTTATGGCTACAGTTGGTACAGGTACCATTAGCAGCAGGGCACCTTCCCGGGCCATGCCAGCCATTACAGGATTGGCATAAAGAACTAAATATAGACTGTGTCGGTGGAGTCTGCTGAAAGGAGGCCGTCTTTTGCTGTCGTTGTTCTTTCTTGAACACAGAAACGGTAAGGAGTTGATGTGGCGAGGCATAATAACTGAAGCAGTTGTAAGAGCATCCTCAAATGACCTACAACATGTGATGAATGTGTGGAGGGATGCAGCTGCGTCTAGAGAGATAAAGCGTTATACAAGGTCCTGATCTCAAAGTCCCATCAGGAACTGCATCTAAGCACACATAATTGGATCACTGGAACACAGGTCTACCTCCTCAGGCAGATTTTTGAGGAAACATAAAAGTCGCTGAAGGACTCACTGTCATCTTGCTCACAGCAAAGTAGTCATGGCGTCAAATGGGTTCATTCCTGAGATTCTTGAAGTGATCTTGCAAACAGTCGAGTACTTCATCCACAGTGAAATAAGTGTCTGGAGGAATGCCAAGTGTGTGCTCCAAAACTTTCTATAAGTCAAGGGAGAGGCAACTGCAAAGAGGTATGAGATGTTCTCTCATGACAATTTCTGGAGGTCTATCATGACATGACAGCAAAGTCGTGCCACCTTTGATGCCACTGGCAAAAAACTTGAAACGTGTCATCAGCTTGCAGAATCAGCTTGTAGCTGTGAAAACAGGTGTGGCAGATGGAATAACAGGAGGGCTGTGGGTTGCAGGAGGAGTCGCATGAGGTACTGGTGCATCCTGGGAAGTCAAGCTTGTCGGGGTTGTGAGATGGTTAGGTACTGTTTGTGTGGGCAGAGTAGCATTAGGCAGGGCAGCTGTGCCACTCCACATGTGTGACATCTTCTGTAAGAGTGCCGTAAATTTGTCCTTATACTCCCAGAGTCATTATTCATCCTGATGAAGTCAGTTTTACTCAGAATTTTGCATAAAGTTCAGGAGCTGAAGGAAACTATCAATGCCATCTTGTTTATACATAATGTTGGGAGTTAGTGGTGGTGGGAGGTAGCATGTGGCAGCCCCTGACTCATAATGAGTAGTGGAGTCCTCATATTCCTCATGAGGATTGATGATAAAGTCATACAGTTTGTCTAGAGCATGTGGGGAGTCCCCAGAATGGGCAGAAGAAGGAGAATCAGCCATTGTGCAATAGAAAAAGGCAGGTAAGGCTCAGAGTGGGTAAAATCCAGGAATATAAAACAGATTCCTTGGTAGATAGTAGTAAACAGTGCATGGGATATGCCTCTTACACTGCGCATGAGTGAGGCGCATGCAGGCGAGCCTAGGTGGTGGTGCTCAGGTGGGGAAGCTCCTGGCAATTAATTGCAGAGGTGGGCAGTAAGCATCAGTCGTCATGCAGACATAAAAGGGGAAGGGTGTGGTTGATAACTCCATGATAAGGAGGGTAAACAACCTTCCAGTAACAATACATATGTAAAAAACTACAATTCACCACTAGGGGGGTATGCACTGCTCTGATGCACTGCAATACACTCAATGAGTACTATACATATACTAAAATGTCTTAAACTACACATATCCAAAAGCGAAGCATTGTGGAGGAGGTCTAATGAGTAGGTTGATTATGTAAAGTTTGTCTCTCACTATAGCAAAACACAGAACCTGAAAACTGTTCACTACAATACTCACAGCGCCATGTTGATATAGGTTCTTGAAGGAAACACTTGGTTCTGGCATTAAAGTCAATTTCGAGAAACTATATACAAGAAACACAAAAGCAAATGGAGGAGACACCGGATACGTATGACAGAAAAGGCACAAAGCTGAAACTCGACTGACTATTGCATTATGCTATATTACATAATGCCGAGAGTTGCCATATAAAATCAAATGGATTAAATATTTACATAAGAGAGGCATGGATTAGTTATATAAGAAATGAAAAAATACAAATATATACATTAGTGAAACATATAATACAGCAAGGAATCAATATACAGATACAGCAAGAATATACATATGCATTACTGTCCATCTGTCTGTACATTCGAATGCACACTGTTTGTCTTTTGACATGTTCACTAATATATCCATAATCTTCTCTGAGGAACTATGGGGAATCCATTGTCATAATCCTCGATATCTTTAAGGCTTTTGACAGAGTCTGGCACAAGGCTCTGTTGGCCAAACTCCCTGCTTATGACTTTACCCCTTCTCTCTGTTCTCTAATTTTCAGTTTTCTTTCTGACCGTTCTATATCTGTGGTTGTTGACGGCACAACATCTAGCCTATTTCCTGCTATCAGAGGTGTTCCACAGGGCTCCGTTATCTCATCTACTTTGTTCCTTCTCTTCATCAACAATCTTCTCCTCTCCCCATCCTCTTCTCTTCTTCACGCCTTTGCCGACGATTCAACCTTTCATTTTTCCTCTGTCTTTTTTCACAACCTTCATCTGCTCCTCGTAATCAGTCACATATCACTCTTTCTTTTACTCTTAACTCCAATTTGCAGAGGGAATCTGAGTGGAGCACCTAAATTTAGTGTAAATTTAATGCTTCCAAGACACAGTTTCTGGGTATCTCTTTATCTTCTCCTCCTGATAACACTATTCTCTTCAAAACTAAGGAAATTTAGCCTCTTAAATATATCAACATATTAGGAATCCAGATAGCCTATAACTTGTCTTGGAGGAATCACACACTCCAAATTTCTAAATCTGTATCCAAGAAATTGGGGGCCTGTTTCATTTTCATCATTTCTTTAACTCTTTACAGTTACTGAAATTCTATAAAGGTCGAATTCACCCCTACTTAGAATACTGCTCGCACATCTGGGGTGCTTCTTCTCATACTTATCTCCTTGATAGGGTTGAATCTAAGGCAGTCAGACTCATTAATGATACTTCTCTTAATTTCAATCTGCATACTCTTTCTCTTCGCCACAAGGTATCATCCTTTTCTCTTTTCTATCATTACTAATGCCATTGCTGCTCTGATAAGTTGGTGAGTTGCATCCCTCCCCCACTGCCAAGACCACATAATACTAGGAAAGCATCCTCATCTCACAGGTGATGTGTGGAGGTTTGTAGCTTGTGGATTAGTCGGTGCTGTGACTGCTTTTCCCATCTACCTCCAGCCTCTGGAACTCTCTTCCTCCTTCTGTTTTTCCTAATTCTTACAACCTATCTTCCTTCAAAAAACCTGATCTATCGTCATCTCAGGGCCTAATCTTGCCATATCTCTAGGTCCTCATTACTTCGACTATTTCAGGACTTTATTGAAGAGGGTACTTTTCTTGCCTGTCCTGGCGTCACATTCATTACAAAAAATGTCCTTCCTTTTATTTGCCTTAGTTTCTGAGAGCAGTTTCAAAAAGTTTTTACTGGAGAGCATTTCAGTATGCTCTGGTATCTAACCCACTGCAGATACTTACCTCTTGTAATTTTGTGATGTTTAACATTCCTATTCCATCCTGGGATAAATATTAATTTATTTTGTATTATGCAATTTTTTCTTAGCTCTTCAGATGCATTCTCAACAATCATACTTAGGAATTCATACAGTTTATCAATATATATATATATATATATATATATATATATATATATATATATATATATATATATATATATATATATATATATATATATATATATATATATACAGTGTTCCCCCGGTTATTCGCTTTTCTTGGTTCACGTTCTCACTCTATCGCGGTTTTTTTTTTTTGGATAAATAATTTTATTTTATGAGATACGCAAAAATATTAAAATATTGAAGAAAAAAAAATTCAGTATTTTCATTTTTTTATTGAAAACAAAATTTTTTATTATTTAATTGATAAAAAAAATTTATTTCCCAGCCTACGAATAATAAAACAGTAAAAAATAGTAAAAAACATAAATTTAGATATACGTACATACAGTATAACTCACAGTATTGCATCATGCGGAATAGTGTCCGATAGCGTACAATGTATTGGGGTCACAGCTATGTGAGCTAGTATATATATTTATATTTCCAGTAGTTTCATGATTTTATTTATAAAATAAAAACGTATTTCTTAGCCTAAGAATAATAAAACAGTAAAAAATAGTAAACAGTATTGCACCAAGTAAAATACGATACCGGTATCAGTGTTTCTGAAAACGCAAAGGCTCTCACCTACGTGACCTAGTGAATATCAAATTTTTCATTATTTTATTGATAAAACAAGTGTTTCCTAGCCTAAGAATAATAAAACAGTAAAAAATAATAAAAAACATAAAGTACTAACAGTATTTCACCATGTAAATACGATACCGCTATCAACGTTTTGGAACACGAAAAAGGTCTCACCTACGTCAGATAGTTCATGGAATGCTATTGGCTGAAAGGTCGGAAGACGACGAATCACAGAATTGTTTTTCAATAGTTTCTGTATCATGGGGTCTGATTGGCTTTTTCATTGCAGTTTGCTTTTCCCTCCAATTTTCAATGTGCCGCCTCACTTGCTCAGTCTAACTCACGTGTGCGCCGTTCTCGTTGTGCTTATTAATATGTTTTGCTTGTGATTGTGTTTTCAAGCGTAATTTAACCTTTGCAATGCCTCCCAAACGTCCTTCACCTTCTAAGGCTCCTGGTAGTCAGCCTAAGCGGCAAAGGAAAATGTTAACCATTGTAGAAAAAGTTAAACTCTTGGATATGTTGAAAGAAGGAAAAAGGTTTGTGGATGTCGGCCGCTATTTTGGCCTCAATGAATCTACTGTGAGCTACATCAAAAAGTAGGAGGCAAAGATCAGGAAAACAGCAAGCATTTCTTTTGATAAATCGCCGAAGAGGGTCGTAACACCCCGCAATAAGGCAGTAGTGCGGATGGAAGCTGCTTTGGCCCTGTGGATTGCTGATTGCAGAAAGAAAAACATCAGCTTACACAAAAATATCATACAAACAAAGCGAAGAAGATGTATGAGACGTTCGCTGCAAATGAATCCGATGACAACAGTGGCGACCGTGGAGAGGAGGAGAGAGAAGAAGATATCGACGACCCACAACCAGGACCCTCCAGCAATTCTCCATCGAGGATACAACAGTTCGTTGGTAGCAATGGCTGGTTCTTCAAATTTCAAAAACGCTATGGCATAAAAAGCGTTTCAGTTTATGGCGAGGCTGCCTCTGCAGATACAACTGCCGCAGAAAATTACGTCAAGAATGACTTCAAGAAAATTATCGCCGAAGGGGAATATGTTCCTGAGCAAGTCTTCAACATGGATGAGACTGGCTTATTTTGGAAGAGAATGCCATCTCGCACTTTTCTCTTCAAGGAAGAAGCTAAAGCCCTGGGATTTAAAGCACACAAAGATCGCATTACCCTCATCATGTGCGGGAATGCTAAAGGCTTCATGTTAAAGCCCGGGCTTATCTACAAGTCAAAGAACCCTAGGGCTTTGAAGAACAAGAATAAGAATCTCCTGCCAGTGTATTGGATGCATAACCCTAAGGCATAGATCACGAAAAGCCTCTCATCGGACTGGTTTCACCAATGCTTTATCCCTCAGGTAAAACTTTATCTTATGGAAGAAGGCCTTGAATTTAAAGTCCTTCTTTTGATGGATAATGCTGGCGGCCACGCAACCAATCTCCAATATGACGGTGTTCAAGTTGAGTTCCTGCCACCGAATACGACGTCACTGATTCAGCCTATGGATCAAGGCGTTATTCATGCGTTCAAGGCCCTCTACACACGAAATGCCCTGGCAAACCTAGCTGTATCCATGGATTCGGACAAAGACTTCTCATTGAAGACGTACTGGCATAATTACACGATTGCCACATGCCTAAAAAATATTCAGAAAGCAATCAAAGAGATGAAGTCTGCCACAATCAATGCCAGCTAGAAGAAATTGTGGCCCAAAGTTATCCACGAATACAAGGGATTTGCTCCTGACGAAGTGCAGAAGGCGGCAGTTGCGAAAGCTGTGAAGTTGGCTGCATTGCTAGGAGGAGAAGGATTTAAAGATATGACTCCCAAAGATGTGAATGAACTGATTGACTGCCACTCGCAGCCTTTGACTGATGAAGACTTGGATGAAATGACGAAATCAGCTTGCGAAGAAGAGGAAGAACTTGAGGAATCGCACGAACCAATTGAAGAACCTGGCCTTGCACTCGAACGTTTGGCAGCCATGTATGAATATGTGAAAGTAGTCCAACAACTCTTGCAGGAATATGACGATAATATGATTCGTTCGGAGACCTTCTGTAATTTATTCGACGATGCCATGATTCCTTACCATACCATCTTCCAACAAATGAAGAAACAGCGACAGCAACTCCCCATTACCATGTTCCTCTCCCCCAAAAAGCAGCCGTAAAGCTTTTATTGGCTGCGAAATAATATCGTCCGGGGTCGAGAATGATGATCATCACCTCATTCACGGTAAGTTTACCTATCATGTACATATGTATGTCACATCATCATCACCTCATTCACTGTAATTTTATCTATCACTTTCATAAAAATTTACGTTGCTTGCTGTTATTTATAATGTAAAGGGTGTTTTTTAACAGTGCAGGGAGGGTTTATACAGTACGTAAACGTCAAAATAATTGTAAAATTCCTATGTATGTCACATCCTCATCACCTCATTCACCGTAATTTTATCTATCACTTTAATAAAAATTTACGTTGCTTCCTGTTATTTATAATGTAAAGGGTGTTTTTTTTAACAGTGCAGGGAGGGTTTATACAGTACGTAAACGTAAAAATAATTGTAAACTTCCTATGTATGTCACGTCATCATCACATTCACGGTAAGTTTTCCTATCAATTTCATAAATATTTACGTTGCTTGCTGTTATTTATAATGTAAAGGGTGTTTTTTTAATGGTGAAGGGAGGGTTTATACAGTACGTAAACGTAAAAATAATTGTAATTGAGTATGTCATGTAATTACCACTTCATTCACCGTAATTTTATTTATCACTTTCATATAAATTTACGTTGCATGCTGTTATTTATGAAGTAAAGGGTGGTATGTTAATAGTACAGGGAGGGTTTATACAGTGTAAACGTAAAAATATATTAAAATATCTAAGTACATATAGGCTGATCCTACTCCGCAGTTTTCCTGGTTCGCGCCGGGTCCCGGAACCGAACTACCGCGATAAGGTGGGGAACACTGTATATATATATATATATATATATATATATATATATATATATATATATATATATATATATATATATATATATATATATATAAGCCTTAATGCTAAGGTGCTGTAGAAGGGGAGTGATTGAGGCAAGACAATATATTCTGACTCTTTGAGCAGAGAAAATACAGAGAAGGGGATTCCCAGTCCCCTTGCTCCGCCCCATTTAGTTGACTCTTACGACACGCAGGGAATCACGGAGGAAGTATTCTAACCCCCTCCCCCAGAGTCTATTAATAATAATAATAATAATAATAATAATTATAATAATAATAATAATAATAATAATAATAATAATAATAATAATAATGATGAATTAAGAGAATTTACTTGGGGAAGAGAAACCGAAAGAAGATGTCGAGGGGAATAGTGGTGAAGATATGAAGTGAGAAAGGTTGGCTGATCGTAGAGGCAGGTAGATGGTCTATCTCTCTTCCAAAGGCGCCACGGGGAAGACCTCACGTATTTAAATATTTCTAAAGAATACATCATTTTTAAATATTCTCAGGTCCTCAAAATGCATGTATTAACTCAAGAAACATGTAAACAATGTGCTGTTATCAATGAAAAAGAGGGTACCTGGGAATTATGAAATATTTCGTGAATGCGTTAAGACTATTTCCTCAAATTAAAATAAATGGCGGTTCCTCATTGGAGATTGACATATCTCAAACCCCTTTCATTTCTACAAATAAAGGCGTGATTTTACTAGTTCTCATATAAAGATTTAATCAGTAAAAACAACCTAAGGTTAATATGTCAGCGTACATAAAATAGGAACAAACTAATGTTCTAAGATTTAGATTTTCAAATCCGACCTGACACGTTGTGGTGTTCATGGATCCTGACTTCAAAATGCAAATTTGAAAATTGATGAAAATATATATTACCTTTTAATGATGACTACTCATTCTAAAAACAACAAATTATATTTCAAATATATACTAACCGTTATTTCGTCAATGGCAAATA